>MU927059.1:0-19001 GCA_036418165.1 Cooperia oncophora
AACAAGGTTAGAAAAGTGTTGATCCATCAAACGGAGAACACACCCGAAGTGGACGGAGCAATGGAGGAATGCTTAATGTTTCGAGCAACTTTGATCAGTTATCAGCATTCTTGTGATAACTTTCGTAACGCGTACTGCGGCGTAAAACAGCAGTTATCTAACAAAACGACTTCAAAAACTTCGATCAGTGTTAACGGTGCCATTGAGCAAGGAACTTGGTTGATTGCTAATTGGTGAATTTGTACAAAAAACATGCTTACAAACTCATGAAATGCATATATCCATAGTATTCATGCTATGTATGCCTAACCCTCAAATAATGAGTCATCTTTGTTACTAAAGCTATTCACCGGTAGGCTGCAGTTCTTTGGAAGAAAATTAACAAAATTCAGTCGCTTACTCCATCAGCAGCGAAAGGAAGATATTCCAGAATCGCATGGGGTTTTACCTGTACTTTATCAGTTGCAGGTTCCGACGGTGTTACCTTGCGTCACTTTCCCATTGACATCAATGATGAAGGCGCTTTGGAACAGGCCTTGCAAGGATGTAAAGTGGTTGTTCACTGCGCTCATGCACCTTTACCATGGACATACTCGGACAAGAAGACCAGCGAAGCTTTATGGAAAGATAATCTATCTGGTTGGTCCTGTTTCCTACAGCCTTTTGCTACAACCAACATTTTATTATCTCTCGCTAGTAAATCAGACGAAAGGGCTTTTTGCGTCGGTGTAGAGAAAAGCTCGTGATGCAGAATTGATGTGTTGAGAAGGCTTGTGATGCAGAGACAGTCTGCAAGAGTGGGGATGCATACAGGAGACTTTTGCCCTTCTGTGGAGAAACCGGCCACTATACTCTGATAGCATGAGCGCATTCGCTATCCCTGCACAACAATTTGAACGGAATGGGGAAAGACAGGGTGTTCTGCGTGATCTCTGCTCGGTTTGAATCGTGACACTACATGTAATATAGCCATTTTTGACTAAGAAGGGAACACCGGATTACAGAGCAAAGACAACTTGCAAACTCTGCAAACTCGACTCGTCCTACAGGTGAGACGAACGAGCGCTCTGGCAGCTGTAGCCCTATTACAAGTCCAGCAAATAACCGCGCAAGCCCTCAAGGTGCGCGCTTGCATCCTTACCAAAATCCCGGCGAACACGCTGCAAGTAGTCGAGAGCAACCATAAGTGAGAGCGTGCAGACAAGTAGGGCGTTTGCATATGGTTAGGCGTATGGCTGGCAGTACAGAAGCGAGGGCGGAGGCCAGGAATTTTGAACACGTGTAACTCTATCCTACAGCCCGTGCACTTTTGACCAAAAGAGGTGACACCCTACTGCGCTGCGGACCCATTCACCTTGGCAAAGACCACGATCCATGGAGAAGGGCGTACAGTTTTTCTTAGGAAACATAGCCTGTGACTGGCCGGGCTAACATGGGAAGAAGAAAGTAAGGGGTATAGACTAGTCAAATATGCGTCGCACTACCAAATTGATAGGTCCACACAATGCGTCCCCCCCCCCTCACCGTCGCTGAACTTCCGAACTTTTTTTATCCTCCCAGCCGAGTTGTTTACCAAATTGTCGTACTCAGAGCTGTGCGAAACTCGACCCATCAGAAAATATTCTGCTTTCAGCAACGGAGGTGCTGATAGATACGATGCTACGGATGGGTGTAAAGAATCTCGTCCATGTTGGTGACGCCTATTCGGCTTTACCGATCGAAGACAATTATGGCCTTGGAGAAATGGTCTTCAAGTGAGCAACTAGCTAGCTTTGTAGGAACAATGAGGGTACTCAAGTATTCTTACAGTGGCTATCCAGTTGACTACATCCTCGGCGAATATGGCGAGTCACGAACGAGAGCAGAAATGTATGCGAGGAAGGCTATAGAAAACGGTGACTGACTTCCCATTTTAGAGCTGCATGGCTTTTGACGTCTCCACAAAATCTGTATTTTTCAAGGTTCGTCATTGAAGGGAGTTTTTCTTCGCCCAGTGCATGTGCATGGTGAGGAGACGTCGTCTTCATGGCGTACACTTATGGAAATAGCCGAAAATGGAAACTTACCTTATATAGAAGGCGAACGTCGAGGAATGCATCAATTTGTGAGGCTCTTCTATTGGGAACGTAGAACCCTTTCAATAATGATCTGTTTAGATCTATGCTGGGAATCTTGCTGCAATTGTCGATCGCTGCCTTGTTCTTCTGTCTACGAATCCGCAACGAGTTAATTCCGAGATCATATACTGTCTAGACGACACATACGCAATACCCATCAGACAGGTAAAGTCCTTTCATCGGGATTTCTAGACTCATGCTCGTAGCTGGTTTTGCTTTCGCCGTTCTCGAAAGGGAAATGATCACGGGAAAGTTTATCTCCGCCCAAATCAAGTGTTCTTTCCAGTTTGTGGAACAACGAGTTCAATCTCCTCGGTTTTCTGCAAAAAACGAAGTTTCATTCGAGAAATCCTTCTTACAGCATTATCTCTCTCACATCAAATACAGTATTGGACTGGAGGTGATTGGGAATGGAGGTGTTCAAAATAGTTCCGCATTCATTAAGAAATTCGATTCAGGTTCCAAGAAAAACACTCTCATACCCGATGTTCCGCTTCCTTTTCGGAAAGACAATTGGATTCAGCGATAGAAAACAGCGTCTATTACTCGACCACCTACCAGAGGTACATTCAGCTGTACTGAAAGAAACAAATCTCACGAGAAATGCGAAAGTTCACAGAGAGCGCCCCTGGGTAGAAACTTGTGGGACTTCAGTCTTCGCTAGCTTGTTCTTGAGCAATATTTATGCATGCAACTAATCCTGGGTTCAGTTTAACACAGCTTGGGGAGTTTGGGTGTGTTTTTCTACTCGGAATGTTTAGATGCTTCGCTAACAACAGAAGAATCTGGTGTCATTCCGAGGAGCAGAGTTTGTTTCATAACAATAGTTAACAACGAGACGGAGGTCTTGTGGTGGCGAGTGGCACGCTTATCACGCGCACGGTCCGGGGATCAAATCCCGGATCCGATACTGCCCAAACCAAGCCTTCCCCACAGGAACAGCAAAATGGTACCAGGTTGAACGTACATATTCAAACTGTGAGTGGTGTAAGTCTACGGCATAAAAGCCGTTAGGCTGAGAGGGTAAAAGCGGAAAGCGTGAGGTGCGGGTTCGACTCCCGCCTGGGGCACGACTTTTGCCCATAACTCAGCATTCTTCTGGTACCAGGTTTATCCAGAAGGATAATAACTGACTGGACATTGGCTGCCACCCGTAAGTCTTTGTATAGGCCACATCAAAGTGACTGAGCCACTACGGTTCTGACTGGAAATAGAATGCATGCCGCATCCCAGAAGGGGTTGATTAACGGCGAAGACTCCTTTATTAATTCACAGTGTTTTTTAACACCCTTCATAACAACTCTGCGTACGAGCACCAACATGAAAACTTGAGCTAAGGCATTCTTCAGCAGCCCTTTTCGCTGATTTGTGATGGGCACTTGATGATGTTTCTGGTTATTGCTTGCCCATTTCAACCAGCTGTAGGGACGGGTTGGCGCTTCGCTAAACCCCGCCTCTGACACGCCCTAGCGTCTGCTGCGAATTAACTGTAGGTGCTTCAGTAAGCGCGAACGCCGAAATGTCAGAAAACGGTCGAATTTCAGAACAACGCACAACTTGTTATTTTTTATTTCTATGAACGGTGGTACTGAAATTCTGGTCTACACTGAAAAGCTCTTTCAAAATGCGTCGCGCGCATTCATTTATCCGCAGTATTATTTCATTCATGAACCAATTCTTGGTACTGTTGAAAAAGTCTAGCACTCGTTAACAGCTGTCAAGTAGGATTCAACTTTGAGTGCCACTGCAGGTACCCAGCTCTTGTGAGGTAGAGATAGGTGGCTGCTCGCTTAACCTTTCTTTATTGCTCATTACACTTGCATAATTTTCTTGGAAACGGTCACTTCGCCTCTTTCCTAGGTTGATGATGAACGCTAAGCCGTACTAGAAAACAGCTGACTGAAGCGCCATGCAATTTGTATTGTAGAGGGCCAAAGGGTCCGCGAACTCGATTTGTGTCAACGTCGTGGATTTCTCTAATGTTGGACTGAAGGAGCGACGACAACATTCTTACTCGGAGGAAATTCTGCTATAAGACTCGTAGGACTTAAGCACTAGGGTACTGTTGGCGGAATGCGATGAGTGAGCATAGATCATGATAACTCTTTCAGGAATGGCAGAATGCTGCCTTTTCAAAGGCTCAACATTTGTAGCTGTGACAGCACCTAGAGGCACATAACGTGACTCTAGAATGTATTGATTTGTCACAAACGGAATGTATTTGCTAATCAGTATTTGCTGACTTGTCAATAAAATAAGCCAATAAGTCCGAATCGAGAACTCCCTTAAAGGCACATAAATCCCCCAAGACGACTAGGATCAATACTCTGGCAGAATAGAATTTTGCGACCCTGGGCAGGCGCTGCATGGCGGTTTCCCCAAGGAAGGTGCCCTTACAAGGGCCCTATCAAGCCCCAACTTTATGTCCAAAAGGCCACAAGCGCGCCGCGCCCACAATGGCATCGACGCCTTGCTGGAAAATGAAGCGAAGGGATTGGTATGAAGCGGCCGTGATGCTGCATGCATATATGGGTACACATATGCAGCCGTATCTTCGGTAGCGGTGATTGGTAAGATGCCTACGGGAAACTCGTCCGAAATCGATTTACAAGTCACTGAGAACGGAGGCTTTTTCTTCGCAGGATTTTGACCGTTTCACTCCGTTCTTTCGCCATTTCCCCACTATACAGCGCCCTACTAGCATTTTAGGCTAAGTAGGAAACCATCGTGCCAACTGCCTTTAACGGTACCCCTACAAGAGGGAATAACTGCTTTCAATTTTGCCGCATGACGGTACATATGTACTGCTTATCTCCTACTGACACTCAAAATCCCTGGGTCGCAGTAGGCGTGGCTACGTACTTGAATAGAAAGTGGCAGCGGCTACGCTTTTCGTGAGTTATTTTGATTTCGGGGACAATTGTGGTCATGTCTTTGTCCAACACAGAACAAGATGACAATTGTCTCAAATTGGAATATCCCACGAGTAACCTACACAATGCCATGTTCAAATGCCACGCCTACTCCGTCGTTGGGGTAATGAGTGCACGTCAGGCACATCTTATAACTAACTTTGATTTCAACTTGAAGACAGGTGATCGTAAAAGTCGTAAACAGGTACTCTACGAGCTGTCGGTCACTCTTCCGATATGTTAGCTCCCTTTGCGATATCACAAGTTCCATCGTGGCAGTTTTTCTAGTATTAGGTCATCCCATTCAAAAGTGCCGTCGGTTTTTTTCGAATAAAACAAAGAGGAGAATAGATAAAAAAGTAATATTTTGGCTTCAAGTTAAGTAAATCCCTCCTTCACCAATGACCCGCTCCCAGTGCCCCGAAAGCCTTTGGACCTCTGGTACCTTCGATTTTTCAACAAGTGCGAGTAAATTGCTGTTGATGCCAATTTCGGCGAATGACAAAACATTGTAGCGTTTGCCGTCGGAGAGTACTCTCGACTGACCAGAACAGTTGGAATCGAACGGCTTTATGTTGGGCGAATGGGGCGATTGAACCCAGGTCAGTATTGTTTGTGTCCCAGCACTGCCCTACAATACAGTTACTCGGGGTCTGGCACTATGACGAGCAACGGTGGCCTTCTTGTAGTTGTGTGGTATCATCCATTTGTCGATCTGATTGCCGAGGAACAGGCAATATACACCGACAGCGACGATTTTATTTTCTGTATAGAGCCGCCTAAAAGCCTCAGTGTAGGAATCCTTTGCTATGATGATCATCCACTTGCGCCCACGTAACCTCATGGTAGAACTCGGGCGGCTTCTCATCTGCATTCATACAAAATTGACGATTGTGAGTTTTGGCTCGAGGTCCAAGACCACCCATATTTCATCTAGGGCCGGGGTGCGTTTTCACAGTCGTGAATGACATCTCATGCTGAGAACATTACTGCTAGAGGCACAGAATCGGTACTGCGTTCGTGCTTCTACAAGAAAATTAGGTACCCATGCGCACACCCTCTTGACCATCCTCAGTTTATCGGACATAACTCGGGCAGCAGTTGCAGCTGGGATGTCAGACTCGCGGGGAAGCTCGACAAAGGTCCAGGCTCTGTGATCAGACATTCAGCGCTTGACTTCATCCACCCTTTTTTCTTGTGCAGGATGAACATTATGGGACCATCCACGACAACAAATTTTTTCCTTTCTTCCTTCTTCGGGCTCCTGAACCAAACCTTCCACCTTGTATATCGAGAACACCATTACACACAACTACTGGTCCGGCGCCGGTCGAATTTGAGCAGCGCACTTCCCTCTTATGACGTCTGATTTGAAAATCGGGCGCTGATTTTCACCACTCGGGCTTCTTTTCAATTTCTCGAGAACTTCTTCTGTGGGTAGGTTCGCCAAATTTCACAGATACACAGCTAAAGGTACTAGCCTCCAAATGGTATAGTAGCCCGCTTCCCTATCCCCTTTGCTTTTCTGCCATTCCTCTATATGTCTCGGCACTTTTGAATGGGATGACCTAATATCTTGAGGTGAAGCCGCAAGCGTTCTTCAGCTGCTGTGAAATGATGAAGGGTAAACCTGTATTCGACATCGAAGGGGTTCAGTATTCATTGTGCGCTTATTTAGGATAAGAAAAATTAAGGCTCAACTGCAGGTATCATCAACGGAAGCGATGAAGCGCTCTCTTTGTATGCAGAAGGAATCATCAAGTGTTCAACGTCAATCAGTACGAAGTGGATAATCATGGATGTTCTGGAGTGAAGGGAACATTATTAACATTATTCTCACTTTATGTATTCGATAAAGGATGCTATATTGAAACGTGCTTTCAATTAAGCAGAAGAATTGACACATCGCTAAAAAATAACGTGAACGGCCTTGAAATATCAGAGTTGGTTGCTGTTATAGTCAGATGTTCGATAAAATAAACTTACTTAGCTACCACAATTGTAGCTCAACCACCAGTTAACTTTCACTAGCTGGCGAATTAGCAGTTGAAGAAATTTGCCTGCATACCATCTTGTCTTGCCGGTTTCGTCACCTTCAGCCTTGATGATGACATTGGGGCCTAAAAAGACTCATCGAACCCCATAGATATGGTCAATCTACAGAGTCCTATCAGACTACACAACTCGTAAGAGCACAATTATAGTTCGTACGCTATACATAGGGTCCTGCCGCGGGGAAAACTTGCGAAATACAATCTACGATCTTTCCAAACAGAAACTCCTTAACATTTTCCTCAGAAAACTGCGCTCGAGTGGGGGAGGGGAGTGAAAGGGTAGAGCACTCAAAAGAACGAGAAAAGTTCAAAACCGAAAACATTTTTCTCAGAGGAAAATACGACCGCCTTCGCTGGGGATACCCAACGTATGGCTTTCCTTTACACAGGGGTGTAGAAATTGAGAAGCACTTGATTTCTACCCGTTACCACGTAATGCCTTTGTCGATAGGAATGCATTCAAGGACCCCTTCCATACCACAGTTTGCGTTGGCGAAATTGAATTTGTTTTAGTTGTCTTAGTCGTTCTAATAAATGTGGTTATAGTAATCGCAACCCCCACTTTGCACTGTGAACGTTAGGAATATTGAGTGTGGTGTTGCCACAGAGCTTCATCATGTGCGGAGTTTAGCAACGGTGCATAACTCGGAAAGCTGACAGAAAGCTGACTCAAAACACTCAAAAGACACTAAGGACCGAATTTTCTGGAAAATACTCAGTTTGATAACATAGGTGCCTTTGTAGATAGGTCTTCAGCTTGCCGCGGAATTTTGAGCGAGACTTTCGTTATGTCTGTAGGATCTGAAATGAGGTACGTGACTGTAGAAACGGAAATCGCCGCATGACACTCACAAGCAAGTTGTGAACAGTCGGTAATTTCGCAATCAAATGTTATACCTCTGGCAACATGGTGTACGGTCACGCTTAAATGAAGTGTGGGTCCTACAACGACTCACGTGACATGCAACTACTCACTGTGAACAACGGTTGTATATTATTGTATTATTCGTTTCTTCATATCTGCCACTCTCTACCCTGTAGCCTATTAACGAGGGCAGCTCTCCTGAATGTGGCCAAGTTTTCATATGCGTACTTCATACCGTCATATGATGAACGGTCACTGTTATTCCGAAAGTTAAACCTTTAATGCCTTCAATTGAAGGAGGAGCGAACGGAAGGAACAACAGTGCTACGTCTGCATGCCATGAAAAGGCATCTATCCATCTTGAGTCGCCCAGCCACAACGCAGAATTACGACCTGAAGACGATGCCAATGGTTGACCTCACGACCATACTATGTTCGTGCAAGTTCCCGAGTAAGCTGGAAGTAGAAAGTATTTTGGAACTCGTAAGATTTCTCATAATATCTCCTTGTGATTTCTGGTGCGTGAGCAGTGGTTTCCGGACAGTGCAGGGATTAACGTTCCAAATTTTAGCAAAGAACGAAGGACAACAAGAATTTAGGAACAGTTTAAAGCTTCGATGGGTTACTTCGTAGCTCTCATTCGGAGATAATTTTATGCTGGTCACGAATTCTGGTTGGCTACGTTTCAGAAGAACAGGATTATTTGAAAACTGCTGAAGATATGCAAATCACCGCATGCAGCTGCAGTGTCTCGGATTAACGTCACTCATGCTTTTATGCATTACGCTACATTACACAATTATCGAAATGAGGCGGAGGCTCTTCTCTTATTAGCCACGATCGCTGCAATCTCAAGCATAGTCCAAAATCAGGCCGGCTTGCCAAGGCGTCGTCGAAATGACTTACGTAACATTGCGACTGGTGTACAACAATCCGACGATAGCATACGTACTTATACCCCCCCCCCTCCCGATGTTAAAGGGGAAAGGGGTTCCATGAGCTGCAATTAGACTGATTAAATTGCTTGTGCGGGATACCCACATTTTTGCGACATGGAGGAATTTTTCAGTCATTATTACCTCATCACACTCAAATAGTCACAAGTACATTTGCTCTGGGAAGTGATTTTGGACGGTACGCACCACACAACACGAATCAAAGTTAAATTAGGCACACTTATTGGAACAGATAACAAAGACCAAGAGCTTCTTGAGGGCTGTTAAAAGTATCTTACCGCTATTTCAACCACCTCACAGCTAATTTAATGCACTAAAAAGCTTATAATATTCTCGCCTTTTTTTACTGAGCGGTATCATGACAGCAAAACGTAGTCAGACCTTTTTGAGATGACCTGGAAGGAAGTGTCTATTTTTCACCTACGCAGCATGTTTGCAGATGAGGCACATTGCTTTGGAACAGCTTTCAACAAGATTTCCATCATGCACTAACACAGATACACTTCTAACAGACGCATTTCGCATAGGCATGGAAGCGGAAGACGAAGTGAATCGTAGAAGTGAGCACTGACTCCATTATTCCAGACGACAGAACGATTTTCAGATTTTTTTCAGGCTACTTTACGACCTGCTGTTAATAAGTCTCTTAAAGAACTGCAAAAGAGAAATAACCCGAGATCTTTAAGCTCAGCATCGTCGACCTTAACGTTTCCTTGTGATGAGGGGAGGAACAAGATTCTACAGTCTACTCTCTCCTAAATCGTTTTAGTGTCCTTTGAGATATGGAGCCGATGGAGTGAATCGGCTCCATATCTCTAAGGAAATGCCTCAGAGAGCGCCGGTGCTTATCTGTAGTCGCCAATTGCCCAACTATTACCAATTATGGCCAGTGATCGCGCAGGAACGCGCGACGTTTATCGATGGCGCCATCACGGATCTCCCTGGTAGTTCAGTCGTCGTATCTTCATGTAAGTCATTCTCCTAAACAGCTTCGTTTGGTGGCAGACCCGAGGGATCTCGGCCCTTAGAACTGTTGTATCTGACGAATCCTTTCAATTATCTTGCTGCGGCAGTGGGCCGCGCTGTTGACCCCGCGAGTTCACTCACTGACATGCTCTGCTCTTTTGTTTCTCTGGACATGATTGTTGGTCCAGTTGGACTCATACACTTATCAGTTCTTCCATCTGTCAGTGACTTATCAGGTACCGTCATGCCAGATCGTTATCGTATCGTGTAGTGCTGTTCATATGTGCCTGTTTCGCACACATAGGTGTTGTTAAGGATACGACCATGATCAGTGATCGATGGCGTCGAACAATCGAAAACTACTTTTCGCAGGAACGCAGATAGCCGTCTTGACTGCTGGTAGGATTGCTCAGCATAGCAGTCGGAGAAAAGTGTGGTTCCACTGAAATTATGGTAAAGACTGAGTTTCGATTGTACATGAAATCTTAGTAGACAATCAATATCAGGGATCGCAGAAGGTTTGTTAAAACCTCCCATATTATTTTGTATCGACCGAATGCCTTTATAAAACTATTTCGAATTGGACCAGCCGTGCAGTGAACACCTCTTCAAGAGAAGGCACATGGCTCGTCAGAACTCGGAGCCTAGAGTTAGTATTACTCTGTGTCTTGAGGAGGGAAATGTTTTTGTAACATAATCGTAGTTCACATTTGATTTGATTAATGATATACAGATCCTGCCAAATACTATATCAGTCGTTTTCGTTCACAAAGTAAAACGCACTGTCTTCTTAGCGGTATAAGCTCCAGTGCATGGGAATGGACTCGCCTCGGCAACAGAACCGAAGCGGGGTAAGTTGCATTCTATAATCGGGTAAATGTAATGACGTGGACATTCCAGATATTCCACGTGGAGCAGAGGAAAGTGTACACGAAGAAGCACTAGGGATTCGGCCAAGCTGGAGTCTCAATAGAGAGGAAATTGCGAAGATGAACAGAGTGTCACCCGTGGAGAGCAGTGGTACGAAAAATCCAATACAGTCATGGGTGCAGGCAGCCCAGAGAGAAGACGTGGAGACGAGTACCAGGGCGGAAGGTACCTAAGATATACTTTGGCAGAAGGAGGCTCTCGTCCACCAATTTCATGTACATCAAAACATCAAGCCATCTGCATCGCAGCCGAACTGAAGAAGGCTTATGGAATTGTCATCTTCAAACAGCTGCGAAGCTTCTTCCATCGACTCACCCATGAACCGGCACTCTAGATCTAGAAGACGATCATCTTTCAGGAGCAGACCATGCCATTAGATGCTCGTCGAGCGCACCGCCATCACGTCCTACCTTTGGATTCGAAAAAAGACAGATTCGACTTGGTGTATTGGCTCTCCGAATTATACTGCCTGTCTCATCACTCCTTTTCGAGTATGAGTGCACAGCCTCATAGAAGTCCAGCGAAGGCAACGTCTGAAGTGCTGCAAGAATCACCCGCCGAAGCTTAGGATGGAAATCTCGAAGGGGGCTGTGTTCGGTGATCAGAAGTTCCTCATGGTCTCTCCTGAAAAGAACAGCAAGAACATCCGCATGTGGACCACCTCCAAGAAGAAGGAGCTCCGTCGCGGTCTTTGCAGTCGCCAAGAACTGACTTTGCACTTTTTTTTCGTGCCTAGTATGGATGACATGCAAGAGCAGATGTTTTACGATTTCATAGGTATATTCACAATTCGGAATATCACACTGTGCGAAACCTTTTATTCAGAGGAGTTCTGTAGCTTTTCAACAGGTAGCAGAACAGGATACCATGATAAATGCTTCTGTCATTTTCAGAGTGATTAAGATGTGGGTGCGTTCAAGCGCAGCATAACGTCATCATGTTTTGTCGACCATGCTTCTGTGGCAGTCCTACTAAAGATCAAATAAGTATTTGTGATGCAGTAGGCTGAAAAGATATTGAAAAGTGAAGTATCTTTTCCATCACTGCAGATTTTTCTCTTCTCTTGACCACCAGCGTCTTTCGTGCAGTAAATTTTTACGCATCATATGCAATATGCTCATGTAGTGGTATGCAAAAGAACTGGCGGGAAAAGAAGTCGCGGGAGTTGTGTGCTTGTGTGCTCAGCTGTGGCTCGAGGTAGAGTTTTGTTGTTTTCTTATTTAAAGGTCCCCCGCCAACTCTCTTTTCTCAAGTCTTTCATTCTTTTGCACTCAAATCATGATGGTTTCGCCATGCCGTTCTTTGATATTCCTTTTGATTTTCTTCTAAACAATTCATTGCTTCAGAGTGATGTGTGCATTGTAAGATAACAACTCCTCTCCTCTTCGTGTGTCTGAAGCCGTCTCGCACGCGGTCCAACCTTGCCCTATCTGCTTCCGCTATGCAACATGTTACGCATGACTCACGTCTCTGAAACGATCGCTTATCCGTGGACTGAAGCCTTGTAAATATACTCGACTTCGTTTTTTTCTGAATTTCCCTCTACTTGTTCCTCTTTTTAGTGAAATCGTGCTATGTGTTATTTCGATGTATTACTTCGGAACGGCTCTAGTAATGATGGCTTTTTAATTGGTTCTGTTAAGTTTTTTGCATTATGTAGGATATCGACTCAATATCAGACGGCTGAGTTGTCCTCGGAATCACCCATTCCGCTCTTTCTGGTTTGGGAAGTGTTGCTCCTTGTCGCTCACCAACAACTCGCACACCTAGAGAACCTTTATGAAGAGCGACTGTTGGAATATCTCTGAGAGCCCTAGAGAATCACCATCACCCAACGTGCGTGTGTGTGATCCGGCAACCGCGGAGGGCGCCTACAGGTCCCGGCTGTCACACTGGCTGTCAAGTCCAGGAGAGGTTTTCTCCAGAGAAGACTTCTTCTCACAACTGGCACTGTCTGAGGATTCGCGCGCTGGATGCAGTGACCAACGTTAGTTCTCTTGCACGAACTTACATCGAACCAGGAAATCAACATCTTCTCGAAAACCCGTAATGGCTCCCGCCCAACGAAGAGTACCTGTCGTGTCGTATGGTCGGTATCTCTCACATCTGGAGGGAATAGATTTCATTGTACTGGATCAACGTCAGGTACAGGGGCGTTACATGCCGCAAATAGCGTGGCAAGCGTGGAAACTAAGAGATAGGGTGAAGGCTGTTGAGGCTTTTCAACTATGAGGATATACAGACGTTTTGGTCACTTCTGTGACAGCATGTCACATTTGCTTATAATAGTGAAGTTGATATCGAGGATCGCTCCTAGAATAGCCCGGGTGCGCCGACGCTTGCAGTGATCATCGTAGCAGATGACCTCCTACAATCAACACTGGTCGCATGGCAAATAATCGCACTGCCCATGTTGCATGGCATCCCGGTATTCTCGCTTCATCCTCAGTTCTGGACTCATCCATCCTTTCATGGCGACAGCGCGATATATACCATTTTCACTTTAAATTCACCCTTTTTCAAACCAAATTCACCCTTTTTCAAACCAAATTCACCCTTTTTCAAACCAAATTCACCCTTTTCAAACCAAATTCACCCCTTTTCAAACCGAATTCACCCTCACTTTTCACATCAAATTAACCACTCATAAGGGCGGGCATCATCAAGCAGACCATGCCAGACATCACTGCGAGCCCCGCCCCGACGGCCACGCCCACTTGTCAGCGCGGACATAGATTCTCAAATCTTGTTTCATAACTTCTGCTTTTGCTGTTTCCCACAAACACTTTGACTGGAAACGACCGGGCATTGACACATGGCCGACTCCGCCCATTTTCTAAAGGGTTTGGCAATCTAGGCTGACCACGCCCACTTGCTTTTCGCGGACTTTCGATATTTTTCAAAATTTTTGCATTTTAGGGCTGCTGCGTGAAGCCCCGCCCACTGTGAGAGGCTCCGCCCACTTTGAAGAAGCCCCGCCCACTTTTCAAAAATGGTGCAAATCGGCAGTATAGAGACTTGGCTTGCATGCTAGGGTCTCGTTCGTCACTCGGAACAAGAAAATCCGGCAAAGTTTATTCCGAATGATCAGCAATACCCTAGCATGCAAGCCAAGGCTCTATACTGCCGATTTGCACCATTTTTGAAAAGTGGGCGGGGCTTCTTCAAAGTGGGCGGAGCCTCTCACAGTGGGCGGGGCTTCACGCAGCAGCCCTAAAATGCAAAAATTTTGAAAAATATCGAAAGTCCGCGAAAAGCAAGTGGGCGTGGTCAGCCTAGATTGCCAAACCCTTTAGAAAATGGGCGGAGTCGGCCATGTGTCAATGCCCGGTCGTTTCCAGTCAAAGTGTTTGTGGGAAACAGCAAAAGCAGAAGTTATGAAACAAGATTTGAGAATCTATGTCCGCGCTGAAAAAGTGGGCGTGGCCGTCGGGGCGGGGCTCGCAGTGATGTCTGGCATGGTCTGCTTGATGATGCCCGCCCTTATGAGTGGTTAATTTGATGTGAAAAGTGAGGGTGAATTTGGTTTGAAAAGGGGTGAATTTGGTTTGAAAAAGGGTGAATTTAAAGTGAAAATGGTATATATCTGCAAAGAAAAAAAGGTAAGTGGTCTACCGATATGGTTTACCGACCACGAAAACCCCCTTCCGAAGGAACGAGTAAGTCCCATTTCCAATCGTAATTTTTTGTAACTTAGAGTTATGAATTGACTAACAGTATTCCATAAAAATTGTTAGTTCACTTTGTTGATCATATTCGTAAGAGGTCGAAGCCTCGAACACTCACTGCCTATTTTTTTCTACACCATACTCGTGGAGTGTGGGGGCCGTCTTAAACCTAGGCACCACCGAAATGCAACAGAAGTCATCTTTTCCACTGTGATATCGTGTAAGAATGAACCGGCTCACCAAGTTAAACGTGTGAGTGCTGATAGGCTACGGCATAAAAGCCGTTAAGCTGAGAGGGTAAAAGCGGCCCTGGTGGCGTAACGGATAGCGCACTCGCCCGGAAAGCGTGAGGTGCGGGTTCGACTCCCGCCTGGGGCACGACTTTTGCCCACAAGCATTCTTGTGATAACTTTCGCAACGCGTACTGCGGCGTAAAACAGCAGTTATCAAACAAAACAGCTTCAAAAATTGCGAGATATTGTTGTTGGTGGCGTGTGTTGTAATCCTTGCGTGGAGCATGCACACTTCCCTCACAGATTCTCTTGAATAGAAAAGTAGGTTGCTCAGAGCAGATGTGCGTGAAATAAAAATTTCACTATGTTATTGGTGGGATTTCTAAGTAAGCTATGTCGCTGAATACTGCAACAGCAGTGATGGCCACATTCTACATTATACTACTCGGCAAGGCGAAGACGGCATATACTTATCATGCTACGTCAAAACAGATGGATTTTCATCAGGGAATGCCACCGTACCCAGCATGTTTACCAAAGTTAACAGCCTCTAACTACCACCACATCTGATGCCTACCGCATGTTTTAGCGAGCAAAGACAACAAAAATCGACGTCTATTCGAAAATGAGGTTCACCTCTTCTTTTTATCGCAATTGCCGTAGTTCTATAAGAGTGGAAATGAGAAGCTGTGCAGAAGATGGGCAATAGTCCTGCTCATCAAAGCTGACTATTTGTAGATTGGTGGTGTCCTTCAGTGAAAGGAAATTTAGTTCGAAAATATGGTCAAAGTGTCACAAGACTTTCCTTCCAACTGAATAGGTAATTGCGGAATGTGGCCTTGAAATGATAGAAGTTGTAGAAGCAGCAAAAAAATTTGAGCCATAGAAGTCTGTATTGTTTTCACTCGAAAATAAGAGATCCGTTAAAACACTTATTCGCAAAAAAATAGCTTCAATTGAGGCAATCTCGTGTCTCGCCGGGAAGTTTCGCATTCAAGTTGAGGATTCCAATGTCGAATCAACTGAGGCGGGCATTGACACCTGGCCGACTCCGCCCATTTTCTAAAGGGTTTGGCAATCTAGGCTGACCACGCCCACTTGCTTTTCGCGGACTTTCGATATTTTTCAAAATTTTTGCATTTTAGGGCTGCTGCGTGAAGCCCCGCCCACTGTGAGAGGCTCCGCCCACTTTGAATAAGCCCCGCCCACTTTTCAAAAATGGTGCAAATCGGCAGTATAGAGACTTGGCTTGCATGCTAGGGTCTCGTACGTCACTCGGAACAAGAAAATCCGGCAAAGTTTATTCCGAATGATCAGCAATACCCTAGCATGCAAGCCAAGGCTCTATACTGCCGATTGCACCATTTTTGAAAAGTGGGCGGGGCTTCTTCAAAGTGGGCGGAGCCTCTCACAGTGGGCGGGGCTTCACGCAGCAGCCCTAAAATGCAAAAATTTTGAAAAATATCGAAAGTCCGCGAAAAGCAAGTGGGCGTGGTCAGCCTAGATTGCCAAACCCTTTAGAAAATGGGCGGAGTCGGCCATGTGTCAATGCCCGGTCGTTTCCAGTCAAAGTGTTTGTGGGAAACAGCAAAAGCAGAAGTTATGAAACAAGATTTGAGAATCTATGTCCGCGCTGACAAGTGGGCGTGGCCGTCGGGGCGGGGCTCGCAGTGATGTCTGGCATGATCTGCTTGATGATGCCCGCCCTTATAAGTGGTTAATTTGATGTGAAAAGTGAGGGTGAATTTGGTTTGAAAAGGGGTGAATTTGGTTGAAAAAAGGGTGAATTTAAAGTGAAAATGGTATATATCTGCAAAGAAAAAAAGGTAAGTGGTCTACCGATATGGTTTACCGACCACGAAAACCCCCTTCCGAAGGAACGAGTAAGTCCCATTTCCAATCGTAATTTTTTGTAACTTAGAGTTATGAATTGACTAACAGTATTCCATAAAAATTGTTAGTTCACTTTGTTGATCATATTCGTAAGAGGTCGAAGCCTCGAACACTCACTGCCTATTTTTTTCTACACCATACTCGTGGAGTGTGGGGGCCGTCTTTAAACCTAGGCACCACCGAAATGCAACAGAAGTCATCTTTTCCACTGTGATATCGTGTAAGAATGAACGAAACTCACCAAGTTAAACGTGTGAGTGCTGATAGGCTACGGCATAAAAGCCGTTAAGCTGAGAGGGTAAAAGCGGCCCTGGTGGCGTAACGGATAGCGCACTCGCCCGGAAAGCGTGAGGTGCGGGTTCGACTCCCGCCTGGGGCACGACTTTTGCCCACAACTCAGCATTCTTGTGATAACATTCGGAACGCGTACTGCGGCGTTAAACAGCAGTTATCATAACAAAACAGCTTCAAAAATTGCAGATATTTTGTTGGTGGCGTGTGTTGTAATCCTTGCGTGGAGCATGCACACTTCCCTCACAGATTCTCTTGAATAGAAAAGTAGGTTGCTCAGAGCAGATGTGCGTGAAATAAAAATTTCACTATGTTATTGGTGGGATTTCTAAGTAAGCTATGTCGCTGAGTACTGCAACAGCAGTGATGGCCACATTCTACATTATACTACTCGGCAAGGCGAAGACGGCATATACTTATCATGCTACGTCAAAACAGATGGATTTTCATCAGGGAATGCCACCGTACCCAGCATGTTTACCAAAGTTAACAGCCTCTAACTACCACCACATCTGATGCCTACCGCATGTTTTAGCGAGCAAAGACAACATTAGTCGTAAAGTCGAAAGTAGCACTTCATCACCTGTGTGGCAAAACAGTAAGAAAAAGCTTTCTATGAAAAATACCCTGGTCTCAGGAAGACCGAGCGTGGCGACTGTCTTGAACACCAGCAAACGCTTGTAAATACTGCATGATGAGACACCTTCAAATCTCTCCTTGACTCATGGTGAAAGATTTATGTGTGAAGAAGAAAATATCAGTTTCAGTTCCTTGATGATTCATCATCTCAATTGGCACTTTTTTATTAATAAGTGTTACAATGTGTGCACCCGGGGTGGCGGCGACAGTCTTGTTTCTACCTTCTCAAGGTTATTGTTCGTAATTATCGGTGTACAGTGTTGCGACTCTAGTCAGCAACGCCTTGGTGTAATAATTTCTTGGTCTAACACTTTTCCCGTCATTTGCCATGACTGCTAAGTTATCGCTGGTCGTTCTGTTATTGCATTTGTCTACCGTCTACTTCTCAGAAGAAATTTAATTTCAGAATGCTACTTTTGCTGGCTCTCATCGTACCTCTGGGTGTTGTTGGCCTACCAGATATCCTTCCCCAGGTTCGCACCTTGCAAAGTACTGCCGTAAAGGGAAAGTTGCTGTGCAATGGGAAGCCATATGAGAAAGCTCGCCTGAAGCTTTACGAAGTCGATCCACGCAAGTTTTTCTGTGATTTTAAATCATACCAGGAACCAGCCGCAGGACTAGCTGATCCTCTAGCCGGCTAGAAATTAAACATTGAGGAAAATGTTCCGCTGGAAGTAAAAGTAAAAGTATTACCTCTTTCAGTCATGGACACCCTTATGGATGAAGCGTTCTCTGACAAAGACGGCCAATTCAAGTTGAAGGGAAATGACACAGAATGGTCGAAAATCGATCCAAAACTGAACATTTATCACAATTGCGAAGACGAGAAAGTGGTACGTGTTTGTCGGTGGTGGCGCCCTATTTTCATTTTGGATATCACTTCTGTCCACCATAAACGGATCATCTGTACTTTGGAGTGTTTTCCTTATCCAGTACTTTGCCTTTATTTTTCTACTTCTAATTACATTGCGAATTCAGGAGTGTTGGCGTAAGGTGCAGATCATAATCCCTGACGATTACGTTACCGAAGGAGGTGAACCGAACAAGACATTCGACATTGGAATCCTCAACTTGAATGCGAAACTTCCCGGCGAGACACGAGATTGCCTCAATTGAAGCTATTTTTTTGCGAATAAGTGTTTTAACGGATCTCTTATTTTCGAGTGAAAACAATACAGACTTCTATGGCTCAAATTTTTTTGCTGCTTCTACAACTTCTATCATTTCAAGGCCACATTCCGCAATTACCTATTCAGTTGGAAGGAAAGTCTTGTGACACTTTGACCATATTTTCGAACTAAATTTCCTTTCACTGAAGGACACCACCAATCTACAAATAGTCAGCTTTGATGAGCAGGACTAGTGCCCATCTTTTGCACAGCTTCTCATTTCCATTCTTATAGAACTACGGCAACTATGATAAAAAGAAGAGGTGGACCTCATTTTCGAGTAGACGTCGATTTTCGGAATTTTCATC
>MU927371.1:0-13778 GCA_036418165.1 Cooperia oncophora
CCCAGCTGTCGATGTGTCGTGGTCCCCCGCCCAAACATGCCCAGGAATGGAGATACAGGACCGTGAAACACGCTAATTCCTCCATGCTCCGCCTTACACCTTTTTGCGGCGCAGATTCCCGTCCTTCATAACATCCGTCGTAAGCGCGCGTGCGGCTCCTTGGCACTTTGCCAAGTCCTTTAATTGCGCTCTCAAAACCAAGTAAAACGCAATTTCCTGATGCGGATAACATTGGAGGTGCTACAAAATAAGAACAGAAGATGATGACGAGGGCCAGAACTCAAGAGCAACTCGGCTGCATCTGCAGTATCCATCAGAGGCCGCGCATTCCCACAAAACATGAGAATAAAAACAACCCCAAGCGTCCCACTCGTTTGTTCTAAGTATTTCTATGGCTTTGGCGCCGGATTCGCGCCGGATCGTAGAAATTTACAGGCGATTTCAACTAATTTGCCTTTCCTTGATTTTTTCATTTTTGTTTTATTTACATTTACATCGTTGTGCTTCATTTCTAGCCTGTGTCATCTTCATCTCCTTGTACATGGATTTTGAAGCATGAGCAACACCTAAAATTTTATTCGCATCAGGAAATTGCGTTTTGCTTGTATCAAACTAACGAGTATGCCGTTTTATTTTCATGTTTCGTGGAAAATACGCGGCCTCCGAAGGATGTTGCAGAAGTGGCACAGTTGCTTTTAAGTTCTGACCCTCGTCATCATCTTCTGTTCTTATTTTGCAGCACCTCCAATGTTATCCGCATCAGGAAATTTGCGTTTTACCTTTGTTATTTGAAGCGCAATTAAAGGACTTGGCAAAGTGCCAAGGAGCCGCACGCGACACGCGCGCTTACGACGGATGTTATGAAGGACGGGAATCTGCGCCGCAAAAAGGTGTAAGGCGGAGCATGGAGGAATTAGCGTGTTTCACGGTCCTGTATCTCCATTCCTGGGCATGTTTGGGCGGGGGACTCCGACATCGACAGCTGGGAGGCTGATAGTCTCATACATTCCACACATGTCGTGTGAGCGTACTGTGTGTCTTTTAAGGACAGTTTGATATAGTCACCAATCTCATATTCGGTCAAGACCCTAAGTTTCGGTGCTCAGCCATTTAGACCAGAAGCCCGAGATTTATCTCGCTACCGCACTATCTCTTGTCTACAAATTCGTGTACTGTGGAAGAAGAGAGACTAGTTCTTGCAGTTGTGGCTTGAAACGGGACTGGAAAGTTTATCAAAAGGTTGAAGTTGTGCTGAAAAATTTACGCCTTTAGTTTACGTGTCACCTTATAACACCTTGCGTATCCATATCCAGGAAGATTGTAGAGGGGCCGGCTATGTACTTCATTTGAATATGGGGCATAAGATTTTTTCATGGAACCTCTCCCATTTGGCGGGCAGCAAATCCTGGCTCTCTATGATCATGCAAAACCACCTTTACCGCTACCACTGGCTTCAAAACGGCAATAGCCGCCAAACGGTAACACAAATCGCCTCCTCCGGTCCGAAAGAAATATGTCGGCCTTGCCCCTCTATCCCAGGCGACCGGAAGGTACGTGATTTTCACCTGCGATCACTGCACACGCCGGATTGTGCGTCCCATATCCAACGCAATTGGCTTCAGCAAAGTCAACATTTATGGCGAGCCGTGAACTAGTCATCATTCTTCCCCTCCCGTCAGGTGAACTGACGCGCGCACCTACCAATCATTTACCCTACAACTCCGGAATGACTTGCAGAAACTACGCCTTGATTGGCGCTTTTATTTCGATGTTCTCAGTCTTTCGTGGGCATTCTCTTTATATCACAGGGCATCTAACTTCGATGTTATATTCATAAAGACTTAGGAGGGGGGGGGGGCGGTGATGTGGTGGGTGAGCCTAAAAGGACAGCATCGCTTCATAGCGTATTCATCAAACGTTGCATCTACAGAGTGATAGAGTAAATCGCAGTTCACAATAACATCTGACACGATACCTCAACCATGTTTCTTCAGGTCCGCCAGCCTGGCGTCGCCCTAACATGAGCCCAAGTGACAAGACATAGTGTTTGAGATTCCAGGCGCTTTGGCAGGTGGGCGGGAGGCCGGATCGTGATGAACAGATGAAAGGTTCTCGTAACGTTATCCGAAGAAGTGGGATGGCTGATGTCTTCTGTGGAAAGCGAAATTTTCTACGAACCTGCGTCAGCCCAAGAAATCACACGGTTGTTGCAGGCCAATACAAAACTTGTACACCTCAAATTCCACTATGATGGCTGGTTTCGAATAATCGTAGCCCTGGGAGCTGTGAAAGAGGCTTGTTCCTACATATGTAGCAAGACTCCATTAACAATTTACCCTATATTATTCCGTTTAATCTCCTTCGCTCTGTTTGCAGAGCTCTGACGTGATGACTCGTCACGAGCAATGCTTTTATGGACCTCGAAGTAGGACATGTGTAACCGAGTTGGTCAAAAGCTGGCCTTTCTATAAAACTTTTTTCGCTCATCCAACTTCTTCTCAGGATCCTCGCTCTAAACTGCTCATACACAATCAGGCAAGCCAGCAAACCAAGTCACTTGCTTCCCTTTTACACTTTGCGGAGCTAAAATAGCATTTCTTCAATATTTCTGGCCAGCGTACGATTAAATGTAACATGTTCTCTCTTTCTGGAGAAAGAAGCGTCCCTGCGCCTCTGCATTTTTTTGAAGTTTCTCATGTTGCGAAGTTTTTCTCATGTTTATTGAATGGTGTTGTCGACTGCAGGCTTTCGTCAATTTAGGCACAAGTCGGTCACTTCCCTTTTACACTTCTACACTTTGGAGCTAAAAAGGCATTTTTCAATATTCTCTAGCCAGAACCATCTGCACAGCAACACCCAAAATAACTATTCACTTGTTCGTATTTTATGTGGTTTTGAATATCAAATGAAGTCTATTAAAATTTGCAGTGCTTCCAGGTTTGTGAGATTGGACTCGTGTCAGGATTACCCATAAAATTCATGAATGAAACTGAAGAACCAAAATGACACCAATTTCGGCCACCTATGAAAATACAGGACAAAGAAATAGACATTTAGACTGTTTAATGCAGGCGCAAAAGATCCAAATGAACGTTCGCTCAATATTTAGAACAAGAGATGTGAAATATTATGGTTGAGATTCGATGAACTGAGACGTGGGGAGAGCGGGGGAGGAGTATTTCAAAAAACTTTTATTAAATTTCGATTATATCATAGGTTATTAAATTTGTTCTCATAACAAATGTATTATATTACTGCTACATTACGCTATATTGATTTTATTATGCTTTGGATGATGATGAGGGGGGGACTGCGATCATTGGCCATCCGCTAACCGATCCAAAAGTTCCTGGGTACCACAATATCGGCCACTTTTCATGCCCCCTTCGGCTACACAGAGACATTCTATTTCGAGTACATCCCGAGAGGTGGGTGTATTTGATTGTTCAGAGGTGGATTAGTGGGGTTGTTACAAAAGGGTTCGTTGTTACACAGCGTCGAAAATTTTCTTTCCGCCATAACGCCTTATTTTTCAACCGTTCTTTGGCAGGCGCAGAAATTATATTATCGGCTGTGCCCAAAAGGTTTCATGGAACTTTGAACATCTTTCCGAATTAAGTTATTCCAGTGAGAAGCAATTTTTTTATTTAATATTTATGTTACCTTCATTGCCTTCATTGGCAAATTGTTGCCAACCACCACGCACTGCGTGGTTGCCTTGCTTCCAGAGGCTTTTTTGGTTCTGTGCCCAGAAAAAGCAGCGCATTTTTGACGGTACTATCAACAAGTCGTATTTTTTTTTACCCAGAAGAAATGTCGTTGTGGGGATTAGTTTAACATTGACGATCGGAAAGAAGCTAGTCAGCCGGCTACACGAAGACTGCTGGTTGGAATTCATTGAGCTAATACTTCGGGATCTTCGAGCAGTGTCGTTTTCCAAAGTGTGACACGGTGTGGTTGAGTAAAGTAAACATTGCTCAATTTTGGGACCAAATGATGGCGACATTCCCGCTTACGCAGCTTGATGTGCAATGGCGCTTCGTTTTGGTCACCACAGCCTGAGAAGAAGAAATTCCGTTTTGGGAAGGGAGAGAAGAAACCCCACCACATACACAGTCTCACCACCCTACTGGATTGATAGGATTGCGCGATCGGTTCTGCCCTTTCTGGGGATCTAGCCGCTGGCGCTTCCGGAGTGATTCACCTAGAGACACCCACTCCATATCCAGTTACAGCGCTGTTCAACCAGTCCGTACGGCGGAAGCGGGAGAGAAGTTGTAGACAGTACCCACATGTGCTCCCCTTGGAGTATCTGGTCAACTCATGAGAAAAATTTTGACCGAACTTCATCATTTGTGCTTTGGGACCAGTCAAGTGTAAGGACTAGATAGCAAGTTGATTTGTACGAATTGGTTTAATGTAGGTCCAAATCCAAGGCAGGTGGCCTCCCTGGACGAAGTTTTTCTCCCAGGTAGAAGTCACTCAAGCGAAAGCGATCGGGCCATTTCAACGCCGTACTATGGAAGGTAGCATCAGGACCTAACTCAGAGAAATGCCGCTTGTGGCTCCAACCACGTTGTGGCTTGGTGGAGATTCATATAGCGAAGTGTGTCGAAAATGATGAATTTCAATTACCGTTTTGGATATGAGAACAGCGACTGCGAGGGATGGAGCTCTGGGATGCTTACTTGACACATTTCCCATAGACCACATAACTGGATCTCGAAAAGGATCTGATACGAGATTCTAAAAATGTTCACGAACTTTTGGGACAACCTAATACAAGCCCCCGAGATGCGGTCAGCGCGGCTACATATCCCTTTGAATTCAGCCGCGAATGCTTTCTGGTAGGACATCCCGTTTCAGGCATTTGTAATCATGTCCCCGTCCGTCTCAACACAGGATGAGCTGTGTCACATTATAATAACCCACAATTAGCCTGATCCTACGGCATGTACAAATAAAGAGCGTAGCCACGCGTACTTCGTCTCAGGGTACTGCTCGCTTTGGAGCTCTTACTGATTTGAGATAGGAAACAAGCTTAGGCAAACTGTTAACCCGCCTCAGTAGATCCTGGTCCTTGCTGGGCGTTGGGAGATTGGGCCCGCAGCTGCAGTAGCGTGCCAGTCTCTCCGCTCCGAGGTACACGGAAAGAGCTGCAGGGTATGACCCCAGGTGCCGTCCCTATACACCACCCACTCTGCCCTCGGCCAGCCACACGTGTAACCATAACCAGATGCTCCACGTACTACTCCTTTCACTTCTGCTCGTTGTCGTCAGCTGACCATGATCGCGTACTTCGCTGCGGGACCGACGCTAGTGCTGAACGTTGGAGGGTGGCACTGGCGGAGTATGGAAACGGCACTCCAGTACAACGACTCTCCAGCCCATTCCCGTGCACTTTTGAGCGAAGATAGTAACATGCTACTGCAGCTGCGGACTCATTGGCCCCGCTGGCATGGACCGTCCAAGGAGGACAGAGTATTCAGTTTGTGGTTCGGAAGATTCCATCAAAGATGTACTGCAGCGTATTTTATATGGTGGCTTCTGGTGAATGGACTGGTGGCTGTTGGGTATTGACAAACCTGGGACTTAAAGGCACGTGGTACGATAAAACACAAAATGTGTAGGATCAACCCACGTCGCTGGCAGTCTTGGAATCTCGGCGCCCCTAGGCGTGGCGCCATTTCCGCGGAAGGCACTCATCCAGCGCCCCTATCAACTGCAACATACCGACCCGGACACCCACCGCGTCCGCATGCCCACAACTATCCGACCGATGCTGATGCTTGTATCGCTTCATGTGCGAACTGCGGTGCTGCATGGATCTATGTGTACATAGATGGAGCCGTATCTACTTCAACGGTCTCTGGCACGACACCAGCGGGGAACTCTTCCAAAATTGCTTTTCGTGTAGAAGTCTTTTTTACAGTTTTTAGACCGTTTCACTCCTTTTTTCGCCATTTTTCCACTATAAATTCCTTGCTACCATTTTGAACCGAGTACCGAATAATCATGCCTTATGCCTTCACGATAATCTATACAAAACCCAATTGTTTTTTTTGGCACTATTTACCCTTTACTGCCCCAGCCATCCGAAATCAGGCCAGTTCCTGACCGACTTTTTTCTCCGTGGGCAGAATTTGCTGAAAACTTGCTCCCAGGGGTAGTTTGACCCCTGAACACGAATATCACATCCGCTCAACCCGAAACCTTCTGCGCTCGCACCACGGGCACCGGCCAAAATACCCCAAATCATTGGCGCCAGGAAGTTTCGGGCTGAGCGAATGTGATATTCGTATTCTGGAGGTCAAACTACCCCAGGAGACAACATTTGAGCAAAATCTGCCCACGGAGAAAAAAGTCGGTCAGGAACTGGCCTGATTTCGGATGACTGGGGCAGTAAAGGGTAGTAAGGGTAAATAGTGCCGTTTTTTCTTACCTTGGCGAAGGTGTCAAAGGCAACTCGCTCCTAAATTCAATGGACTCATATGATACATGATAGGAAGGCGGCTGAATGAACTATGATGTTCTTTATTAATGGAGTGCCTTCAGGCTTCCTCATTAGTGATAATATAACGATATAATGACAATATGATGACAGTGTAATAACAAAATGATCCACTCTTTAACGCCTTCGGCGAAGACGATGTTTCACTATTGGTTGCATCCTTGTCTGGAAAGGTACAGTAAGAGGGACTCCTTGCAAGCCGCTGTAGTGATTAATGGGTACACCTAGAAAACACTGAATTTTCAGACTACAAAAACGACTTCCTAAATAAGGTACTACCAGAAGCGTCAACGTATTGTGCCGTGGGGAAATTCCTGAATGCTTCACTTCGAAACGGCGTTGGACTGAAACCGCTACCTAACCCGAATCCCTGAAATGAATTTGATTCAGCTTTTCCAGCTGCTAACAGTATATGTCTGAATAAGCAATTTGTGCGCCATATTGAGAAGCTCCCCCCTCACAAAACACTATTACGGGCACGTTCACTCACCCCGTATGCTTGACGGATTCTGGAACCGTACTCGTCACTTTGACAGCTACAGTCCATAGAACTGGCGGATTGGATCAGTTGAGCTAAAAGATATTGCTTACGTCTAGATGTCTCCAATAGCTGTTAGAGAGCTGCTTCTACATTTTGGTAGAGTTCAGTATCCTTTCATGGCAAAACAGGCAACTGAAGGGAACTTCGAGGGTGAAGTGGAAAACAAAAAATTCGCAGTGGCCTTCCATCAGTCTAGGACTATCTACGTTAGCAAAGCTGACAGAAAAAATTAATAGAGAGAGCGAAATGCCACTCTCAGTAGTTGGCACTCTCTTGCAAGCGTGAGGTCTATGTATGAGCTGGGCCTTACAGCTGCGGCACTTCCTAACGTTGTCCCGCTTGTGCAATGTCCGTTCTTCGGATCGAAAGTCGCCACTTTGCTCGATCTAGTGCATCTTCTTTAGAGAAGTTGACCATTCTCAAGTCCGCATTTATGGTGTAATGCAAGCGTGGTTTTGGTCTTCCTCTCGGCCGGTAACCGTCTACTTTAAACCGATATGCAATAGAAGCGACGGTGTCACGCTCAGCTCGCAAAACGTGGGCTGGAGTCGTCTCTCTTGCATCTTCTCGGCAATTGGAGCGACACCCATCTGGCATCTAATCACATCATTACTGATTCTATCGAGGCGTGAAATGCCCATTGACAGTCGCAGCATTCGCATCTCCATGGCGTGGAGTTGGCGCTCGGCACTTTTGGTTGCTGGCCAGCATTCGGATCCGTACAGTGCCACGGGTCGAACCATGGTCCGGTATATCTTTGACTTGAGGCGGAAGAGGCATGCGCCTATCACATAGCACCCCAGTGACTTCTCTCCATCTCATCCATGCCGCGTTGACTCTCATTCGAACCTCATCATCAACACCACCTCCGCTTTGCGCACCCTAGGTACCTGAAAGACATCGTTTTCGGTAAGTTTCGCCTTTGACTTCGATCGTGCCTTAGGGTCCGTCTCTGAGTATCCGTCTTTCTGGTGTTGAGGCGAAGGCCATACTGGCTTAGACGGTCATTCCATGCTTGCACCTGACGCTGCAATTCCTCTCTACTGACATCCGCTAGAAGAACATCGTCAGCATAGAGCAATGTCCATGGAGCAGCATGTTGCAGATCTCGTGTGAGTGTGTCCATGATGAGGATAAACAGCAATGGCGAGAGGGCCGAACCTTGGTGAACTCCAACCTTTATTGGAAAGCTCTTCGATAAACCCGCAGCACATCGTACTCGACTGGTGGTGTTCATATACAGCATTCGAATCCAGCTGATAAGTGCTTCAGGCACTCCATGCTCACGTAGCGCATACCAGATTAGTTGGTGAGGGCACTCGATCGTAAGCTTTCTCGAGGTCCAAGAAAGCCATATGAAGTGGTTTCCGCTTTTCCCGATGCTTCTCCATGAGTGAGCGAGCGACAGATATTGTCACAAAGCCGCACTGGTTGTTGCTCAAATCAATCATGTCGCGTAACCGCTGATCAAGGATTCGCTCGAAGATCTTCATGGTGTGCGAAAGTAAGCGAATAGGGCGGTAATTGGAGCCTTTTTGAAGATGGGCACAGTAATGCTCGTAGCCCATTCTCTAGGTGCACGGCCTGAATCAACGGCTGCATTGAGAAATTGCGTGAGCCACGGAATACCTTCCTGTCGTAGCTCCTTCATTTTCCAGACCTCTGCCGGTATGTTATCTGGTCCGGGCGCTTTTTGGTTCTTCATGCTGTCGATCGCCTTGGTAACCTCCTCGACGGTGATAGGCTGTACGGGACCGGCGATTAGCAGACCTTCCGGAATTGGAGGGTGTGCGAACTCCACGTTGGAAATTTCGTTAAAATGTTGCCACCAGCGATGCAGTATCTTTCGCCTACTGTGCAGCCGCTCTCCATTCAAGTCTTTCACGCACATATAGTGCTCAACGTCCTTCGCTGCTTGGGCCCGTCCTTTCGCCAACCTGTAGATGTTTTTCTCACCCTCCTTGGTGCCTAGCTGCTCGTATAGGCTCTGAAAAGCTCTGCTTTAACTTTTGCCACGGATCTCTTCGCCTCTCGTCTAGCGATAGTATACTTCCTCCAGTTCTCGGCAGTACTATGCGTGAGCCAGGTTTTGTAAGCAGTCTTCCTTTCCATTATTTCTGCTTCACTTCGGCCGTCCACAACCACGTTTGTTTGTCAATAAGTCGACGTCGAATATCGTAGTTCCTAGAGCCGATTTAGCAGCAGTTGTAACGGATCCGCTGAACGTTGCCCACAAATCGTTGACCGGCCTGCCATCGACTGGAGGTAAGCTGCATGCACGGGCAATTGCTGCCTCCTTGCCCTGCAGTTTCCACCACTTGATTCGCTCTGGCCCCATAGACCGACCGGTGCCGCTTCTACGTTTGGTAATCTTCGTATCCACAACGAGCATTTTGCGCTGTGGTGCCAGGCAGTCCGACGGGATGACCTTCGCATCTTTGATGGCAGGAAGATCTCGCCTGCGTACCAACACGAAGTCTATTTGACTTTTCTGCCCACTGCTTGCGTATGTAACAAGGTGGCTTTCGCGCTTCGTGAAGAATTGTGTTACAGATAGCAAGATCATTAGCCTCAGCAAATTCTAAGATACGTCGTCCGTCTTCATTGCGTGTCCCGTATCCTTTGTTGCCATGACAGCTATAACCACTCTGAGCGCTACCAACATGGCCATTTAGGTCGCCACAAAGCAGGATTACTTCGCTCTCGGGGACTGCTGCAATATGATTCTGTAGTTCAGCCCAAAATCGCTCCTTTTCCACGTCGTCACATCCGCTTTGTGGGGCGTAGGCTGAAAACACACAAACGGCGGGTTGCTACGTCGATTACAGCAGATATGAGTCTATCTGAATGACGTCTTATGTCTGTGACATGGATTCGCAGCTCGGTACTAACGATAGGCCACGCCTTTGCTATTGGTCTCGCCATAGTAGCTCAGTTTGTAACCTTCGCCAATGTCGTTGGGACTTTTGTCCCTTCCACTCTCCTGGATGCAAGCTATGTCCACTCTGCGCCGTTTCAACATTTCGGCCAGTTCGCAGCTGCGTCCTGTAAGCGTGCCAATGTTCAACGTGGCAATGCGCAGCGGTCTCACATGGCCTATCTTCTTTAGCCAGTTCCGCCCTTGAACCGGTAGCCCTCGTCCATTTTTCACGGTGGTCGGGCGAACCCACCGCGCGTCGCCTCCGGGGGACGCCCTAGCATTGTTCATTGAAGTAGTGCTTCGATCCATAGTTGCGACTCAATGTTACCAGCCGACCTGTCGCGAGGGTCTGACGCTGGTGTCCGCGTTCAGCTCAGCACCATCCTAGCGGATGGGCAGTCTCCAGCAGCACCTCGAGGAGGAACCTCATATCAGATTATAATTTGATTCTCCTTGAATTGTGTTCCGAAATACTGACGATAAAATAAAGTATGCCTGGAAGGGCGTTATGAGACCAGTAAAAACGGCCCCTGCAACACAGAAGCGCGGTAGTATATCTGGTTCCCGCACAAAGGCCAGCATCTGAATGACAACAATGAGCCGATGCAAAAAGACTCGTCTCACCCCAGCAGGCATCTGCAGATGATGGGAGCATGAGTCAAAGAAAGAATACCACGAAAGAAACCACGAAGACCACGAGCGCCGTTCCATGCATTTTAAGAATGTGGAGGCGAATATCCGTGGATACCCCTGAAGATCCTGTGGAGTGGATTCAACGGATTATGAAGACACTAATCAAATCCGGTAGTGGGCAAACCAACAAAGCCAGGAGCACTGAAACATTGGGGGGTCCTACAAGGAGTTTTTCGCCAAACTAAAGGAGGTGAACAGAATGTGTGGTATGTCCGTGAGCCAGTGTGCCAGAAGGTATGGACAGCATGCGACTAAGAATTTCGTGAAAGAAAATTCGTTAGTGAAGAACGTTCTTGCAGTTTTGGTGTCCCATTCCCAGATGCTCTTTTTGTGGTTAACCACTATGACCACGACCTGCCCCACGTTGCAGAACTTGTTTCAAAGAAACTTAACGAGCCAGGCTGTGAAACTCTGCTGCATCCTCCCTATTCAACTGGTCCTTACTGGTTACCTTTTCTTCCAGGGTCTTGACAACTTCATCGCGTAGAAACGTTTTAAAGCCAACATGATGCGTCAGTGACATCCACCCATTTCATCTCTTCTAGAGCTCCGGATTTCTATGCGAGAAGAACTCTTTCTATGATACTGTAACAACTTTCTTGGAAAGCGCGAGGAGGTCCGGTTCTTCAAGGCGGAAGCGTGAGAGGTCGGAGTACGCGCCGTGGTAGATCGTAGGCGGCTGGTTGTGCTGGAGGATAGGATGAGCGCGTGGTACGGATTTTGGCGTGAGGGCTGGGATGTTGGTAGCGGTGGCCGCTATGGAGAAGGGCGGGCTTCCGGAAACACTGCACTATCTGCAAACCATTGGCCGCTCAAAACAAATCATAAGGATTAGTCGTTGTGAGCAGTTGAAGGTAAAATGACTACGCCACCTCTCACCCCTCTCGGTCTCTGATCGGTAACTCTACAAGTACTTCCGTCATCAACGGAGGGCACTCACTATCATATCAAAACTATTTGTAAACCCACTGAATTGTTCAACGCCATTTTTGTTCTGATTTGCTCGGTTGATGGTTTCCTGCTGTCGTCGTACTTGCTCCTGAAAATGCAGATCTCTTGAGTCAAGAGAGTGGTCATAAAATATGTCATTTTCGTAACTTCAACAAGCGAAAAGTTCAATTTCAGTTGATCAGTGACAAATTGTAAGCCTCTCGTTGAATAAAACTGGGTTTCTTTACCAGAGAACAAGAGACAGGCCCATCCTAAATACTGCTTCCCTCTTTGCTTAGGACAAACCAGCAAGAATCCGTTGGTCCTGTTTCCTGTCATTTTTTGAATTTGGTGAAAAATAAGATCGTTGCAGTTCGGTAAACTTTTCTACGTAGAGTGTCACCACACTTTCCAACTCTATCTAGTGACGGCATTAGACGGAACCCCTGTATGAGTGGCTGTGGCTGATTGTGTTGGTAACTCAGCCATCATCAGACGCACTCCTAAGTCGTGGCCTCAGATCTGCTCTAAACTCTGAAAGGAATCTGCAAAAGGGTCCACTGAACAGCGTTATGAAGTTTTTTCCCCTCGCGTTGTCCTATATTGCATACTGCATAGGCGTCCTCGTTATATTATGCTACATACATGATGCTAAAAATGAAGCCTAACAAGGATTCGACCTCATGACATACTGCCTGTGAGTTATGAAGAAAAAAGCATTTTAATCATGACTTTGTCTTGCAATTTTTGAATGCTGAATCGAAATTGCGTTGAGAATCGCGTATGACGATATAGACCCTTTAAAAAGTCCCCTTTGATCTGGGGACCCCTAATGAGATTAGCAGCTCCTTGGTGTACTTTGAGGAATGCTGCTTAGTGTCTAGTGTTCAAGTAAGAAATGTACCTGGAGCTGCTGAATCTGTTGTTGTGCCATTTGATTGGCATCAGTCGGGGCTGGAGCGTTCGGGTTTGGAGTTTTCGAAGTACATCGGCAGGTAAATGCGAAATTCACTGCAATCAATTCAGTTTTTCGATGCCTGCATAAAAAACTGCTCAGAGAACAACGCAGATGCCTTTTTATCCACTAAACCATTGCAAAAGAATTCTCCTACAGGTTTTGAAATGCAAGAGCCATGCTAAGACTATGCTAGCCTATTAGGAACAATTCCGTCACTATGGAGGGCACAGTGAGGCGCTGGCAAAGGTGAAACAATGGATATTGTTGCAATCACACTGCGGATTCGTGTACTATTTTTAGCTTTACAGGAGTTTACGAGACTCACCAAAGAGAGAGTCAGTTGACATGAACCAACAAAGGGATTCAGCCGAACTGCACAATTCCCCCTCCTCCTTTGCCAAGAAGCAGACATCTGGGACCATGTCTTCCATTCTTGGCAACAGAGAGTCCGCATTTGGCATTTCTGACAACTTTTCAAATCGAATTCCTTTATCGTGAACAAGACCACATGTGAAAAACTTCCACCTGGTCGCGCATTCGTGTGCTACTAGAGTGCGGATTACGGTACCACTGGGCCTACTCATGGCTTTATCACGTAGGTCTCACGTCAAAAGACAATGCTCGGAAAATTCTAGCCGTTTATTATTTCTGTTTTACTATACATTTTCAGGCAGATGTGAATATTAAATTCTTCCCAATATGAACAACGACATGAAATGGATGGAAACGTCACGAGTCCGCTCCGCTCAATTTATATTCTAATATTTCCATTTTTGCTACTACTTACACGTCATATTATTCCTTTTTCTTGTCTTGACGATACCGCGAATTCGGGTTCTCGGATACTTTCCTTCCTTGCCTTTCCTAAGAATTATTCGAGCTTCAACTGTTTTTTCTTACCTAATAGTACTTTACTTTTAACTGCACTTGGAGGATTACAATTTTCGACAAGCGAAGAAGTGCTATTACGTCCGCCAGCGAGTAACCTAGGTTCACGAATAGCAAGGTTGTGCTATCTTAGTGCATGCAAAGTATAGTCTTGTTTACTACGGAAGCCGGGCTGTCAGGGGGCTAGTTTTGGCGCGACGTCAGTCCTGACACGCCCCAGCATCCGCTGAGGACAACTCTATACGTAGGATTTGGACCGAAACTCGAATTTACCGCTTAGGCCCCTCAAGTCCATGGCGACGTGTTACCTACCCACATCCATTCAATGCCATACTGA
>MU927434.1:2490-14653 GCA_036418165.1 Cooperia oncophora
GCAATTCCAGACCTGCCGCCACGAAGAGTCACACGAAGTCGACCGTTCCAACACGTCGGCATCGACTACTTCGGTCCAATAGTCGTAAAATCCCGGGAAGGAGAAGGAAAGGCAAAGGCCTACGGTATCATCATCACATGCACAACAACTCGTCTCATTCACTTGGAATGCGTGGAGGACATGTCAACGGTACAATTAATGAATGCGCTCCGCAGATTCTTCGCCCGTCGAGGGTACCGGAGACTATAACGTCAGACAACGCACCTTACTTCCTATTAGGAGACCAGATTCTTCGCGACGCAGTAACTCCTGTAGCACAGAACTCAACGATGGCTGCGACGATGGCAACGAAAGGAATTGCATGGCAGATGATTACCCCTTACGCTCCGTGGCAGGGAGCGTTCTACGAGAGGCTCATCAAGACCATTAAACATTCCTTGTACAAAACCATAGGAAAAGCCGTCTTGACATTCGAAGGACTTACCACGCTGCTCACGGAGATCGAAGGGACATTGAACACACGTCCTCTAACGTACCAAGAAGAACACTGGAACGATAGACCGACTCTTCGTCCGATTGACTTCGTTCAACGAGATATGATCATCACATACCCGATGGATGGAATTGCAGACGTGAATGAAGATCCGGACTATTATCCAGCCGAAGAAACTCTTCAGCTACGTACCCGGCGTCAAGCAGAGGAAGCCCTACGTAGCTCGTACCAATTCACGGAGAAATTCTGGGAAATTTGGAGAGAGGAATACCTTACCGCGCTCAGGGAACAGCATACTCGCTACCTAGCCGGCAACCATGGCACACCAGGAACGGTGGTGCTACTCATGGACCCCAACCTACCCAGGAACACTTGGAAAATGGGCCGCATCACAGAGGTCCACTCCAACAAGGAAGGTGTCGTACGTGAGGTCGAGCTTATCTTGCCGAACAAACGACTCACACGGCGCCCGATCAACCTGCTCGTTCCGCTAGAGTTAGACGATCAGCAAAGAGAACTCGACAACGGAACCGGAATAGTACCACCCAGCTCCACGTCGGCGAATGACGTTGGACCAGAAGTGGAAACACCTCCGGAAGTCGCATCTCAGACAAGCGCTGAGCAGCAAGACGCTCGAGAAAAGGAGATGACTCCCCGTACGTCATGCGACCGCTACAACCTCAGGAGACAACCGCGGCTTCGCTATGACTTACTCCACCATGGAACACTCATCACGATACCCTCGGATTGCTAGGATCGGTACATACACACACAATCCGTCCTCGCATTAGGGTCGGCCTCGGTACATCCACCGCGTCGATACAATGCACACCGGAGGGAATGCTTATCAAAACCTCAGGGATGAAGTCGTACGAATTATGTTCTGAAGGATCCTGCATCACCCGTGACAACCCACCGGAGTCAGAACTAATAAGGCTTCCTCCAGAGATCACCCTCCATGAACATAAAGTCCACTGGAAAGTGACCAACGGAACGAAAATGAAGACTGTGGAAACGACCTGTCCAGCTATGCCGTTCTGCCCGCAAGTGGACTGCTGGTTTTGCACGGCAAATGTCTTCAACCCTGCATGCCAACCGCGTACCGCTTTCATTAGCATGGCGGTTCTGCTGTATGCACTCATAGCGTTCCTGTACACATTATGCTACGTACCAGTCGTGCTGGGTAAACCCGTCAGAATATTCTTCTGCGTCGCAAGATGGATCATGAGAACAGCCATCAGGGCAGCCGTAAAGTTCGTCCGTCAAAGACCAGCTCAAAGGACATCGACAAGTCCACAAGCAAGACGGGCATCAGCGTCACGATCAACAGGATTTGTACCGATTCTCCTCATTGTCACTTGTGCACTCCAGTGTACAAGAGCATGCCAAGATGTCGACATATTCGAGCACAGAATGACCACCTGCACGAAGTCTGCATCACACCGGCAAAACTGCACGGTCGACGTCACAGAGATCGTGAAGCTCAACACGTTCAACAAGGAAGCGTGCTTCCGCATTACGAACAAAGTCGAATGCTGAAGGAGATCCGATTGGAATGGAAGACACTTCAACTCATTTGCGACAAGCAAACTATCACGTATACACGAGCGGCAAAGCAACACGTGCTAAGTTCCAAACGATGCTCCCATATCGGCAGCTGCGTGGACACTAAATGCGCAGGGTCAACACGACCACCCTTCTTCCGGAACTGATGGAAGCCAACCTCTTCCCCGGGAGTGACATACTGCGTTGAGAGTTGCGGAGGACCAGGCTGCGGATGCTTCTACCTCAGCAGCGGATGCCTATTCTACCGCGTCTTCATGAAACCTGAGAGCACCGAAATCTTCGAGATATTCAGCTGCTCACGCTGGAGAGAGGAGGTCGTTCTCCACATAACAGTGACAACGGATAAGAAGACCACCGTGAACGAAGCCAGGCATCTCCGACCGACTATATCAGTACAACACCAACCATGAAGCTCACACTCAGTTCGCTTACGGTACCACCCTCACCAGTGTTGCACACGACTTTCATAGCCGCCAGGACAGGACGTAGCTCTGTGGGATGAAAGTCAGCTGCCGCCACTACAGTGCACTTCGAACAGGGAGGCGGAAGCTCTGGCATGTGACGTTCACCCCATCTGCAACTGCCAACCAGCAGAAGACACTGTCAATTGCGTCTGTGTCGACCATAACGTCACTGAAATCTTCACTGATGTACGGCGAAGACTTCCCATACGAAGATCATGGATTCGCTTTCGAGAGTATGGCCAACGGGCCACAAGATGCTACAGTCCGCGCAATCGTGTCCAGTCTGTCCACGGCAGAACTTCTTCTGACCATCAAGGAAGATTTCGATACCACCGAGAAGGAAGTCACAGACACGATATGCACGATCAAGGACTCCACTATTCATGGCTGTTATATCACTGTACACAGGGCGCAGTGGCCACCATACTGTGTTACAGCGAAAGAGAGTACACGATGGCATCGATAACCTGCGACGACGCCACCTTCACAGTGCCGTGTCATCCAACAGGAGCAATCTCGACGCTCCGATTCAGCTTTACACGAGCACAGATACGTCAACAATGTGTGACTACGTGTGGAACCACCAAAACGACGTTCGAGCTCACTGGGATTCTTTATTGGACCCGAACGCTACGTACGACAGCAGAAAGAGTGATCGCTGGACAGAGCACGGTCTACGAATTCGTACTGCCAGATTTAGGACATATTCTGGACGTGTTCATATCCTGGTACAAGTTTGGAATCACGGTCGTGGTCATTGCTCTTCTCAGCATAGCTATTGGCTACGTTTTTCTCTGGAGCTTCGGACTACGAATTGTGCTCCACATAATAGTACTGTTGTGGAAGACGATATACCGTAGTATACGGTACTTCGTCCAAGGAGTCCTACGCGTGCTGTTTCGACGACGTCGCCGAACACGCACCAGAAAGGACTTGTGAACACCAGGAGTCAGAACCCACTCTATGTATATTCCACACTATATGTCACACTATAAGTTACTCACACATGCACGCTCATCACCTACTTCTGTGTAGCCCTCATACAGGGACTCTTCATCTAATTACTTCCTTTACAGTTCAGCAACGTTCACAATGGGCAAAGGAAAAGAGTCGTCTGGCAAGTCAGCAGCCGAACTAAAGAAGCCACCACCACCTCCAAAACCTTCGTCATCGACAGCAAGTGACAAGTCGTCCACTCCACGTACGACGACTATGACAGAAGCGCCAAGCAAGAAAGTTCATGACGAACGTCAAGAAAACATGGAGAAGGCCTACAATAAGATACTCAAGGGCGGATGGTCGCTCATTGGCCTCGCATTTGACGAGTACGACAAGATCCAGAAAGAGGTAGCCGGACTGCGTCAGGAGACACATGCGAACACCATATCCCTCTTCTCCGAAGTGGCAGCGATACGTTCATCAGGATCACTCGAGGGTAAAGCAGCAGTTCAACAGCTACAGGAGATCCAGAAACAACAAGCCACAGAGCCACGAACAAGGATGGAAAAAGCTCCTCGAATGGCAAACGGCTCTCGAGCAGAAAATTGAGGCGCTCCTCAAGCTGAAAACACCGTGTGCACTCACTAAGGTCGAGCTGACGACGACCATGCGGAAAGAGTTCGACACTCTTCGTCAATATCAAGCTCATCTTTTTGAGGTTCAGCCGAAACCCGTGGTCAAGGACGATCTTCAAACAGTACTTGAAGACCAGCAAGCTCCTCGAATGGCAGCAACTGCGTAAGACGCTCCAAACGCCATCGAAGACAAAGCAGATCGTAATGCAAATGACATAGGACAGATCACGGCTACACTGGAAAACATCTCTCGGGACATTCGTCGACTCTGCACACACGAGGTCACTCGACCGCCTTCAGTAAGACGATCGCCACAGGCTGATGATCACCGCAGCAGCCACCGGGACACATCTCGCAGCAGACGGCCAGAAGAACCAACAGTTCGTTCCACAGTCAGACGCGTGCCCACCCCGAACAGGGACGATACTCGTACTCTACAGCAGATTCGTAACGATATCCGCGACACGGACGATAAACTGCGACGTCTGAAACGACAAATGGAACACACACTGCGAGAAAACGAGCCCGACTCAACTGATCGTCTCCACGACATGAACGAGGACAAGAAGAAACTCATCGCACAAAAGGAACGTCTCGAGTCCATGGAACGACGACTGGCACACGACACGCGCCATCAGGAATCTCGTCATGGACGGTCACCACCAGGTAAACGAAGCCGCACGGATTCCCGCGGACATCAGTAACGCAATCCGCTCAGCAGGTTCACCAGGATACCTCATCGTGCCGGCCGGGAGTATATCGATTCTCCACCAGGATCATCGATACTTCCTCTTTACCGTAATATACTACTTCCTTATTGGTGCGCTATTATCGTAGCACCTCATTTAGCGATGACTCAGCTGTAACCTCAATTAATGGCAATCGATAGGCTTCTCGGGCTGAGTCATCAGGTTTCTTTATGCCAACAGCCTTTATCTGGACTGTACATCAGGAAACATTGAAGCTCGGCTCCGCCCACTCCGGCTCATTTTCTACAGACGCTGACCTCATCTGCCAGCGACCTCTTCATACTTCATCCGCATTTATCTTCATCACTTATTGATCGCTCATCTCACCTATATAAAACTCATGTATGTCTATATATAAGAATAAAGTTTAATATCTATCCTGATAGAAACGGATGGCACCGCTGGATCAGAGTCTGTTGGATACTGTAGGTATTTCAGAACGAGTGAATCCAAACATGGAATGAGGTAATGGTCTTTGTTCAAGTAAGTAGACGTCCTATTCTCCACGCAAAGCTGCAGCAACGATCCGCAAAAACGATCCAATCAAAGAATTAGACAGAAGCGCTGGCCATTAGCGGTTCAGCGATTCGTTTGCCGTTTTGAAAAACACTGACAATCTTGTGTTGTCGCTGAACCCAATGCCGCCCTTCCTCACTTGAGTGAGTAATCACATTCCATACAAGATGCAGCGCAGATGGCAAGGCAGTGTGGGGGGAGGCGAGAGGAGGGAGCACAGGGCATAGCTGCGACAGTACGACGGCTTGGAAGGTGTCATGACCCTCGGTCATGATAATGATGAGGCACCCCTAGCACTTTTTAGTGCCACTACTTCCACAAACGCAGAATGAGTCATACGGCCCTTCCTGGAGGCGGGACTTGTACCGCCCAGAACCGGTTTGGCCGTACCGCCCTTTTTCGAGCCAATAAATACCGGTGCCAGAGGGGAGCTAGGCTTCAGTTCGACCCTTCGTCTTCCGCGATCGGCGGGCTCTTCTTAGTCTCTCTCTCTCTCTCCTCTCAACAATGACGAATACAATACGAGGTACAATACATATGTAATATAATGGAGAATACTTATATGAATACACTACTTTTAGCTAACCTTATAGGATGAGGACATGCTACGGGCCGGCGGACCCCCGGCGGATGCTGATGCCTTATACTACTGTGAAAACTACGAGGAAGACAAGACAAACTACGCGAGGACAACCTGCACGCAGCTAGGGCGCAACTACCCTGTCATGGTTCATTGTAGATATAGTGCTGTAATTGTAATGTCTTATTATTCATGTAGATAAAGATTAAAGATTAAAGTGTGCGCGGCAAGCTACCACTCCGAACCACCAAACCTTATTGGGACGTAATGCACCCCAAAATAGAGGAATAGAGGCGGAATCATCTGTACAGGAGAGGAAATCGTTATGGAAACACCCAACTATTGCTGGGATACCGTGTAACAAGGGAGGTCGTACAGGGTGTGGTGCGCTTTTAGAAATTGGTTCCTTGCATATTGTAGGCCTAGGCCGTTCAAGACGACAAGGACGAGACATCGAGACGCGAAGCTGGTGAGCACTCCGAACGGACAAGATTCAAGACCTTGCCCGATCACCCGTAATAAAGTATTAATGGAGCCTTGAATTTTGTACCTTCACAAGCGTGACCAGTAACCCCAAGTTACTGAAAGGGCGAGCAAGTTAATCAAGATCAAGGTACAAGAATCCAAGAAAATACGCAAAAAACATTCCCGAAAAGCGCACCTCGCTCTAAATGACCTCCCTTGTAGTGCATGCACCATTCGCTCACCAGCATTGCATCGTTGCATACATCAACCAGTAGCGAACGACTCTCACTGTACTTGATTGTTCTTATTGAACTGCACTCGAGGTTTTCAAGAATCTTTATTATGTGGCTGACGTTTCGGTGAGATCACCTTCTTCGGAGCCTGAAAGGGTGGAAATCAATTTATGAACTATCCGACCAAATGCCTTACTCCCTCACAGAGACCTTCGACCCCATCCTAGCCATCACGTAACCAATCAGGAGAGGATTACCGTACCTGCCAGATCCACTAGGTCAGCTACGAGTAGCACAGTCCAGGGAGCTTTCGAACCGATCGCATTCAGGGTTCCGTGGGGAACGCTAGCCTTATATACGGGGTTAACTCCCGCGTAATTGACAGCCCTTTCGGTTCATTTTTGGATCCCTGACCTGGATCCAAAATGCCTCGAGGGTTTTGCGTGCGGCAGTTTGAATTTCTTGCTCCAGGACCTCTACCGTGACCCCGAAGTCGACCCCGCCATGGGCATTTACCCTGTGGCAACCCAGCGCAGTGGACACCCGTGACCTAGTTTTCCCGTCGAGGTGTTCTTTGACCCGCACATGAAGTGGCCTGGCTGTCTCACCTATGTACTCGTCGCCACATGTTTGGCAGGTGATCTTGTAGACCACACCCGTGACCGCGCAGTCTCCCTTCCTGCTGTTCGGGAAATGCATTTAGGAACTTCTCGAATTGTCCCATTCAAAACAGCTTCCAGATAAAGGAGGCGAGTGATAGAGCACGTAAATATGCACCCATAGACCTCCTTCCTCTGTCGTGATCCATCATGGATGTGATTGGACCAAAGTAGTCCCAACCAATATTTTGGAATGCTTTCTTCACTCGATGCTCTGGAAGGTCTATCATTTCGGGATATTTATAAGGAAGATTGTTCATTTTCTGACAAGGAATGCAGGACCGTAAGCACTTTTTGACTTGCTCTCGAAGCCGCGGAATCCAGTATTTTTGCCTCACTTCCGCCATGGTATGCCCTGTGCTATTGTGATATGGTCCATGTGCTTCCAATACGATAAGCGACAGAGATCCGTATTAGGCACAATTAAAAATGGGTCTCGTCGTCCGCTATGCCTCAGTCGCATCTTCTTTACTCCTTTTAGATGCATCGCGCATGCTTGCTCGTCACGACAGGCACTTCGCCATTATACGGCCATTAGAAGCTGCAAGTGTTGTCGCTAGTAAGATAGGTACATGCTGTCATTGCAATTCCACTAGCGTCTGAGTATGTCACTAGCGTATGTGATGTCAGTCCCTCCTGTGTGCTCTTCTCTCGGTAGGTTATGCTCCTCGCTCAGAGGCTCATTCCAGTCGTAGTTATGCCTTTATAAAAGCTGCTGGAAGTGTTTTGCTTTTACCAAGAGTGGAACCAAACATAAAAACGGGTCGCCATGTTTGGCTCTCAATAAACCTCGGTATTTTGTTGATGTGATATTAGTTGTTGTTAACTCCACACAAGGTTGACAATAATATTTATTATTATTATTATTTATTTATTTGCTGGCCAAGGTTTCGGTGAGTTCACACTCTTCAGAGCCTGAAAAGGTGTAAGTTGATTTATGAGTACTTGATCAAATATCTCACATCCCCACATAGACCTTCGAGCCTCCCCCTCGTTCACGTCAACAATAGGGAAAAAAAATTATCGTTCCCGAGTCACTGGATCAGCCACGGCTAGCACAGACGGGAGGTTTTCGGACAGATCGCATTCAGAACCCCGTTCAAAAGGTTAACCTTATATAGGGTTGTTGCTTAACTCCACGCAAGGTTGACAATAATATTTATTTGCTGGCCGACGAGCCCCCTACATAAGGTTCAGACTTTTGAACGGGGTTCTGAATGCGATCTGTCCGAAAACTCCCGTCTGTGCTAGCCGTGGCTGATCCAGTGACTCAGGAAGGTACGATAATTTTTCTCCCTATTGTTGACGTGATGAGGGGGAGGCTCGAAGGTCTATGTGGGGATGTGAGATATTTGATCGAGTACTCATAAATCAACTTCCACCCTTTCAGGCTCTGAAGAAGGTGAACTCACCGAAACGTCGGCCAGCAAATAAATATTATTGTTAACTGTGGAGTTGAGCAAAAACTATTAGGTTGACCGGAAAGTTTCCCGCCATTGAATTGGTGAGGAATCCAACGGCCAAGCTTTGCGACTTTACCAATCTTCTCCAGCCCAGATTCAACAGTTGATTGGGCATGGCCGAGCATCGCTGCAAGTTCCCTGGTAGTGGCGTACGGATCCTCTTCCACGGTGGATTGCAGCAACTTCAAGTCTAACTCCATCGGCCGGCCGGACCTTGGAGCATCTTGGAGAGAAAAATCTCCTTTCTTGAACTTGGCCATCCAGGTCTTGCACGTGTCGTAAGAGATAGCGTCAGCGCCATATGTATCCACTATCTTGGCTTGGGCTTCCTTTGCGTTTAAGCCAGACTGATGAAGGAAAAGAAGACAGTGCCTCAGGTGCATCCTGTCGGGTTGAAACTTGGGCGGCATTTTGGAATCCAAATGCAAGCTGGGTGAGTGTGAGGTAGTGATGTGAAAGAGTCTCTTGCGTGCTTCATGCACACCCCACGATAAGTCATAAACATACATGCAAGGCTAATATGGTGCGATCAAACACGTGGCGGGAAACTTTCCGGTCAACCTAATAATATCAATAAAAAGGGGCCATCTACAGAGACAATTTGCAGAGCGATCGTGTGTTTACTGACAAATTCGTCCTCATACTCATTTACCATTCCTAATTCAGCATCGATGAAACCATGACCTACACCTGTACCCAGTAGGAATTGAAGCTTTATAAGCTTTTTACGTTTTCGGATGTAAGGTTCGCAGAGATCCTGTAAGGAGAAACATCTCTCCTTGCCGTGTTCGTTTGGATACATCTTCTAAGGAGCGCCCAAGGATGGAGATTCGCGAGGTGATGTGTGTAACCCTCAGGAGTCTCTTCGGAAGGTCTATCCTCCGATCGCGTTTGCGAGAGAAGCCGGTAGGTCGAGTAGGACCACCTGTTGGGAAACGACATCGACTGCGAGAACGATAACAGTTGCTAGGACCCCAAGAGCGAGCGGAAGAGGGTGGATAGTTGCTACGAGTGTTGGGAGGCTGAGGCGACGCTGAAGAAGCGAAGGTGATGCAAACAGCGCGAGGCACCAGCACGTGTCACGTTCTGGCGAGGGGGAGAGCAAGGACGATACAAAGTTGGGGCCGCCGATAGAAAAATGGTGCTCTTTGGAGTAGCTACCCTTGGCTCGAGTATGGAGAAAAGAGTGGCGCACTCTGTAGTGTCCATCTGGGAAGGAACTGGTGCGAGGTCATCGTCATTTCGCAGAAATTCTGACAGCAAGGAGGATCCTCGCGAAATGTTCGGATCTGCGGTACTGGGGCATTGCTTCAGCGTCCTCAGAAGAGTGTCAACCTCCATAGAATCTCTATCGTCGTCTGCTGGGAGTAGAACTGTGCTATCGGCCAAGGTATGACCAGAAAATGAGAAAACTGTTGGATCGGTCAAGGTATGACCAGAAGACGATGAAGTGGGGCACGTCTCGGTACCTGTGTCCAAACGGGGCGGACTGCCGCTGGGATGATCATCCGTGAACGGAACCTCCGGAAAGTAATCAGCGAAGGTAGGGTGCGGTCTGAAAGAACAGGAACTGATCGCGGAGTACAAACAGTGAAGCGTGTGTAAAAGTAAGCGGAAGATGTGAACGAGCTCTTAAAAAGAGTTTTCTTGAATCGAATGTTATATGGGTGGGATGGCGTGGGAGTCACTGTTTCTTTTTAGAGGTGCTGTATCGCGAATAGCTCGAAGAAAGTAATCTGATGCAACTAAGGTCGCCATCCCTTATCTGGGAGCCAGGGTGATGTGAAAACGTGGCCCGACAGTAGGTGGCACTTCTTGACTTGATTCATGCAGACTCGCTTGGGAAGAGACTGAGGAGATGAAATACTGGCGTTGACGACATGGCGGTGCTCCACTGATATCACGCGGAACTGGCCTAGCCACGACATGCACAGCTTGGAAGAAAGGCCCAAAGGTGTAGCGAAATTCCTCAAATAGAGTCGACTACTTTCACATCCAACGGTGGCAAGGGTGTTTCATCGTACTGCGCTTTGTACGCTTCCCGCTGCTTCGCATTGAATCAAACGCCACTCACTACTTTCATCAAACGCCACTCGCCAAGTTGAGCGAAGGAAGAAGGCATTCTACGTAACTGCTGTGATCTGTGTCTGGGATGACGTGACGCTCCTCATGATGGCGAATGAGCCGGTCGACGTTAAACGTGGGTTCTCTGCCAAATATTGAAAAAAGGGATGTTTTGCGTGCTACCATGTGTGGAGGTATTGCACATGAATGCGCAAGCCGGTGCGAAGAGGTCTCAGTCGGATTGCGCTGGACTGATGAAGGAACGTTTGTATCGACGTATCCGAAGCGGATACGAGTGAGTGAGTATGTGAGTCTGAGGGAACTGATGGGAAAATCTGGACTTTGCTCTTTAGCGCTTCATATACCATATGAGCTATTCTTGCCGCTAGTGTGGCTGCGTTGATCTCCATTTTGGGAATCGTGGGCCGCTCTTCAGGGTTTGGCAGTCTTGACTTGGCAAATAAGAGATGTGACTATCTTATTACAATGTAAGCGCACGCTGCCATAGCACTCTTAATTGGATCTGCAAATAATACTAATTGTGCTCCTGAATTTAAGCCACTGTTCGTGGTAGTCGTCGTCGATATCCGCTAATGTTGCTGCAAAATCCATTCCATCAAGGAATTCCATTCCAAGGCATCATTCAAGGAGGATTAAGCTCTTAAATACGCCGAGGCATCGTAGACCACTTGAAGTTTTGTGAACTTCTTGTCTGGAGTGACTACCGCTTGATGCGCTAGGTAATGAACGACGGTACCAGGAGAAGTCTTGTTATCTGCTTGTACTTTTTCGAGAATACCCTTGCTCACTTGATCGACGAAGTTCTGGTGATACTGCTGGAGGATGTCAGGTGAGCACTTGAGCCTATTTAGAATTGAGCAGAGTCTCCGTATGCAAGTGCCAAACTGTCAACTGATGTCATTGCATCACCGCTTGAATTCCTTTTCAATTTAATGTTTTTCCAAGCTGTCGTTCCACGTAGTTGGCGGCATGCTTACGTTATTCCAATCAGGAAAAAACCTCCACACTGTGATCCCAACAATTACAGGCCTGTTAGTATAACGTCGGTGTTTTGCAGACTTTTCGAAAAAATACTCAAGAAAGTCATCGTTGGTCACATAGCATCTAACCATGTTCTGTCTGACCACCAACATGGGTTCAGAGCAAAAAATCCACAGTAACACTCATGTTGGAAGCAATGAATGATTGGACAACAGCATTGGATGCTAAGAAAAGTGTAGACGTAATTTACTTTGACTTCCAAAAAGCTTTTGACAAAGTCTCCCATCCTATCTTTTACATGAGCTCACGCAAATCGGAGTTCATGATAGAATAAT
>MU927502.1:3823-18216 GCA_036418165.1 Cooperia oncophora
AAAGTGGAAGTCGTCTATATCATGTTCTATGTTATTCAATAGATAAGTTTCCGCTCTGAGAGATCAATTGCCTTCCTACTATTTCTTATTTCTGTCGATTTTTATTCTAAACGACGTAGTCGACTGGACACTCTATTTCTTTCTTGAAATAGAGTGTCCAGTCGACACAAAAGTGAGTTTTCGACAGCACCATTTTACACTCTATCTCAGCTCTAAAATTCCAGAAGAAGATCGAAACTTGTAGGATATATGATCAAGGAAAAATGCTTCTCACGAAAACCTGAAGTTGGTCCAAGCGATTTACAGGCGGAAATTTGAACCTCCTTGAAAATACGCATCGCATTCAGTGCCCTCTTGGGGAGCGATTTCCAGTAGAACCCCTCCACCAAGTTTCAAACGTGTAACATGTGCTGAGGGTGATGCTTGATGATAATGAGGAAGCTTTTAACGACCTCTAATTATTCCTTATTATAAACTTCCGTGAGTAAGGTGATATAGTAAGCTCTCAGTTGGACTCAATAGGGCATTAGGTTCGATGCTTGTCTGTGAGGTCGAAATTCAAATCTTTGATTCGGTTGAACCATTGTAAGCATTTCTAAGAGACAGAGCCTCTTGGCCATATACTTAGCAATTGGGCCTGTGCTGTTTTAGTTTTTAATGAGAGGTAAAAAAAGAGGCTGTCGAAAATGCTCATTTTCGTAGCCCTGACAAGTGAGTTTGAACGCTTAAATAGTAGTGCAAACAGAATCTTCCAAAACTAAGAACTCATCCCATAGAGCAAGGAATGCTCTGGAAAACAGTATTGAGAGAATCTAAGTCACGTTTAGGAAACCGTACTTCACGGGAGTAATGTTCCCTGAAAGTCTGTACATTTTTGTACATTGCCCACAAAACTCATATAGTCACCCCGTTCCTCACTCGGAAATCCAAGAATAGCAGACTGAGAAGGCTTCAGTCACATTGGCACCGATACTCGACCAAAGATATTTTCCGATCATATGCAGCTATAATCCTTACAAACGAAGGACATGTGAGCGGGGGGGGGGGGGGGTGGCTGGAGCGCACCACGACAGCCTTGTACAACAATTGTTGCGGGGCTCAAGGATTGCATCCATCGGTGGAGAGGGCCGCTCTGGATGCGTTCCACAGGACTCCTCACAGACCCTCTTCGCTTGCAAGACGGTAAGATTACGGGTTTCTAGAGATCACCAGCCATAATGTCCAAGAGTGGCGACGCATGCTAAGCACAAATTATTCAATCTTCATGATTGTCGCTTTTCGTCAGACGACTGTGTTCCGATAGAATCCGTGGAAGTGTGTCAGTGTCAACAGTTTATTAGCAATCGCATTCCGACACTTCTATCCACAATGAGACACAACTAAAAAATTTCTAAGCAGTACATGTGTATGTTGAAGTGACAACACTTCAAAGTGATATGCGATGCCGATATTTCCAGTGTGAACGTCGCAGAAACCTAGAATATAGAAAGGAATTCACCGAAGAAATCAAAGACCAGCCATAGCTACTATAACCTACAACTATATAATTAGAGCTACAATAAAAGAATAAAAGCAGCTATCATCGATACAACAATTAATTCTCTACCCTATTTGTTGTTCCAGTGCGTCAGTACTGAACTTTTTCAGTCTTTCGCGACCATAATTCGAATGGCTGGAGGTAGTTGTTGGCTGACAGATGTTCGAGTTTCCTGAATTTGCTCACTACACTCCGTAAGATGTGTCGTCTCTTTATTATCAATTACGGTATATTGAAGTAGATGTACTAATAGTAAAGCACACACATCCTGTATCAATATAATATTATTATTTGAGGATAAATGGATAAGGTCTCAGCCGTCAATCAGATTCTTTTTGGGCTGAGGCACGTATTCTGCTTCCACTCTGACGCGGTGTCCTTTCGAATGCGATGAAGCCTTAACAATGACTCGCGGAGCCAGCCGATGCAAAGTCGGTGTTCTCTTCCTCACTGACAAATCTTTCACCGTCCCTGGTGGGTAGAAGGCTTGGTTGGCCTGGGCGGGAGTCGACCCGGGATTCGAACCCAGGACCGCGCGAGTGGTAAGCGCCACTTCTCACAACACCACCTTCCGCCTCAAAAAAACTAAAAAAAATATAAAGATAAAATATAAAATATACTACATGAACACAAAAAACATTGTGTAATCTGGGAAAAACGAAACTGCACAACAAAGATCCTTGATGTTGCCTCTCTCGAATTTATTCAGAAGAAAAGCAGGTATATTCTACAGAACTTCTTCCGAAACCTTGCAACGGCGAGCAGAATATTATCATTTCTCCAGTCAATGAATCCAACGCATCATTTGCGGACACGCTTGGCAAAGGCAACCCTTATGGCAGAAAGCGCCAGTCCTTTTTCCATTTATTTCAGTTTTTCCTACCACTGCACGCAGCTAGACCACATCGCGTATAATGAGGTGATCAACGTGCCTATTGTTCTCACGCATACTAGGCCGTCCGTCTTTCCGTCTATCGGTACTAAATGGTACCGTCAGGAAAAACTGACTACTGCCCGCGTCAGCCAGAACATATAAATTATAACTTAAAGACTATACACGAAGGGCAAAACAGTTCTGCAGTGGATGGAACATGATTGGCACTATGCGCTTTACCCTTTTATTCCTAGGCCATAATAGTCGGCTTTATTAAGGCGATAAAGCCGAGAAGTTTCAAAGTTGAGTGTGACCTTCATACTTGACTAATCAACCGTATGGTAAGCTTGAAATGATGGCACACTATTCGAAAAACAATGTAATTGGAGGATGATTGATGATTCGATTCAAAAGACAATCGCTCATTCATGGTTATTTTCATCCGTACGCTAACCTGTTCTGCTGACGCTCCGTAGTAGATGGCATCAAGTCGGGCCCAAAGACAAGCTCCCATGCACATTGGACAAGGATAGCACGACGTATACTCAGGGCACAGCGTTCGATGGGGGGCCTGAGTGGCCTCCGTCGGAGGACATCTAGCAAGTAAGGCGGTCCAACTGAGCAGGCGTTAGAACTAGAACTTACAGCGGCTGTAGCTCGCTTCTCGCTCGCTGTGCAGACGAATAGAGTGGGACAGTCTCTAGCTTGGGGGCTGTACTACTTGCACAAGGAAGGACGACCATGTACTACTCGAGCGCGGGGGCTGTCTTTAATCGCGCTCTCAAATAAAAGTAAAACGCAATTTCCTGATGCGGATAACATTGGAGGTGCTACAAAATAAGAACAGAAGATGATGACGAGGGCCAGAACTCAAGAGCAACTGGCTGTATCCATCAGAGGCCGCGCATTCCCACAAAACATGAGAATAAAAACAACCCAAGCGTCCCACTCGTTTGTTCTAAGTATTTCTATGGCTTTGGCGCCGGATTCGCGCCGGATCGTAGAAATTTACAGGCGATTTTAACTAATTTGCCTTTCCTTGATTTTTTCATTTTTGTTTTATTTACATTTACATCGTTGTGCTTCATTTCTAGCCTGTGTCATCTTCATCTCCTTGTACATGGATTTTGAAGCATGAGCAACACCTAAAATTTTATTCGCATCAGGAAATTGCGTTTTGCTTGTATCAAACTAACGAGTATGCCGTTTTTATTTTCATGTTTCGTGGAAATACGCGGCCTCCGAGGGATGTTGCAGAAGTGGCACAGTTGCTTTTAAGTTCTGACCCTCGTCATCATCTTCTGCTTCCATCTTCTGCGTTTTACATATATTTGAAGCGCAATTAAAGGACTTGGCAAAGTGCCAAGGAGCCGCACGCGACACGCGCGCTTGCGACGGATGTTATGAAGGACGGGAATCTGCGCCGCAAAAAGGTGTAAGGCGGAGCATGGAGGAATTAGCGTGTTTCACGGTCCTGTATCTCCATTCCTGGGCATGTTTGGGCGGGGGGACCACGACACATCGACAGCTGGGGGGCTGATAGTCTCATACACCCTCAATGTGTTTGAGCGTACCATGTGTCTTTAAAGACAAAGTCCGCGATCACTCACCCTCAAGATAGTGGATTAGGGGTTTGCATATAGACCGCAAGGCTCTGAGTAACCCGGTGGTGAAGAAAAAAGCATGCCAAGTGCCCCAAGTGTAACCTCATTCAGATCCCCGTTTGTACTTGCCCAATCAACACCATCTTCAGCACTAGGTCCCTATCCGCGCAGCTAAAGATCCCATAAGAACTCTGTGAAGGTACAAGCAACAACTTTCATGCTTTTCGTCCTGCAGCTTCGTTTTTCCATTGAAAGGCGGGCCTTGAAGGCGGAGAATGGAGGCGGAGTCACTGGAGAAAAGGAGGCGTCACTGAACCTATATTTTGCTATAGCGACCCCCTTACGAATTTTTGCCGCAAAATCGGTACAAGGTTGTTCATCGCAACTACACTACCCCCTCGACGCCATATTTTCAACTCTATCCCTGATCGCGGAGCGTACCTTCTACCGAGTTGTCTGTTTGTGTAGAAAGCAGGCCCCGCTCTGATAGAAATTCATCTTTAATTGACAAATATCAATCAACAATGTATCCACCATACGATCAATTTGTGACATATCCTGCTAGTGCGCAGGCAAATATTCAATTCCATGTCCAAAGAAGGAGCTAGGAGTGAGTTGAATTATCGCTCTAGGCATTAGATAATCGCAATTGCAGAAGCTTTATCCTTCAAGATGATTTGCTGAGGCGTGGGAAAGGTGATAATCCACAGACGAGATGTATCGGACCTGGGTGGGAAAGAAACTCAACTTGGATTTAGAGAGCGTCGATTTTGCCGTATGCCGTTCGGCATTGTCGGCAACAGAAGGGTTCGTCCACCTCTTGGATAGACATTTGCGTGTTTTAGCACGAATAAGCTGGCAGCAGTACTCTGCAATGGTGGTCGCATTTCCTGGAGACGTTCCCAGTGATTAGCGCCTAGCCGATCCTACCAAATGGACAGCAACACGTTTAGTGGGAAGAGGTCCTGCTTTGTCATAGCATCTTCAGTAACTCGCTGTCGCCTCCCCGCATAGTTGACGTAACAGCACCATTTCTCATCTCCCGAAACCACATTAGCCAGCCCTTCGGAACGACAGCTCCAAGAAGGGAGTCTCGAAATGGCGGTTCCAAGAAGTAGAAGAACGACAAGGAGGAAGGAACGTCACACCTCATCGAGCGCTGCTGTGCGGCGAGATCGCACGGTTTTAGTTTCTCGAAATCTAAGCTTTTCTCATCCGTCGAAGATGACCATGCATTTTGGTCTTGCAAAGCACACTGGTATCTACTGCTACCTCCTCCAGGCCTATGGGGAATTAGCTCTTTCTGAGCACTGTACAGTGGAAGCATTCTTCAAATGAGGAGGCTACACAGTTCAGAACCTTCCAGAGTTTATTCTCTGGGAATTGGTCGAACGCCTGTCGAATCACTTCGTAAGTAAAATTCGTGCGATAACAATGGTCCTACAAAAGAGCATGGGCTTCGCTGATTTGACAATTTTAGCCCTTGAAGGGCAGAGCATGTAAGCCTTAGCATTTGGCCACGACTGACGTTAGGGAGAGATGACTGTCACATGGCAAAAGTTTAGGGTATGTGACAGGAGAATCGTAATTCGCCGCGCCCACAAATGACGATGATTGCAGGTATAGATAGTGACAACAGGCAACTCAAAACCGAAAATAGTCATGAATGTCTACGATGACGGGGTCTACATGAAGTCCGGTGCTCCAATCGACAGGTTAACACGAGTTAAGAAAACGCCGCGCCCATCGCCGCGCGCGGAGAGGAGGCAAATTGCGATTCTCCTGCCCGTCTCCGAAAGCTCATAAGGTGTGCTACTCATATGCATTTCATGGGAGTTTTTGGGAACTGGAAAGTGAAGTTGTATCGACTATCGAAGGATGACATGAACTTACTGGAGAAGCTTTTGCTATTCTTCTGATGGATGGGGTGTGATAAGTGCCTCTTAGCCTCGCTGCACCACTGCCCACCTCGTGCGCTTCTTTCACTGCCCCATTGCCCTAACATGCACTGCTTGTCGTGGTTCAGAGGCAATCGCCCTGCTGATCCCTCAACACGACGCATCCAGGTGGTTCAGAGTCCCCGTGAGCCCCAGACCTAGGACTCACGTCATCCCAGGGGTCCTCCTCGGGGACCGCACTGGTCTCTCCCCAGTGCAGCCTCCGCTCCCCGAGGGTCTACAGGGTTCCTATCCCGGGGGTTGTGGGGGGAACTTGCGGTAGCACTGTCCCCACGGCTGGTCTACCCCTGGCCCGGCCACAAGGACCAGACCAGGGATTCCCTGGCCGCTGGACGCACAACCGGTAGGACAAAGCATAACACACAAGCCTACAAATGACATGACACAACAACCTACAGCGCCTTAGTCGGGCCCCAGCCCTGGCGCTCCCCTGTGCTTGCCCTGATACATGAACAAACAACACAAACTATAAACACTCACATTTATTGTCGCGGGAAACCTGAACATCTGCCAACCTTCTCTTCTACTCTCATTCCTGCCGTTGTGGACGACCAATCCATCGGACCATAGTTGACATAGTTCGCGGTAAGAGCGGCAAGGTTACTCTGCCGGCCTGCGCGAGTGATAGTCCTCGCGGCGACAGGTGCCACTGGGACCTGCACAGGCAGGAAAGGAGTGCTTTCCTTCCCGCAGGGAAGGGATGCCAAGAGAGCAACGCTGCGCGGAGTCTCTCGCCGGCCGCTTTATATAGCAGCACGCAGCGGGACATCACGTGGCCCGCGCCTATTGGTTGACGCGGAGCAGCGCATAGTTTGGCCGTAGGGCGCGACAGAGCTCAGGCGCTCGGCGAGCCCGGGGCAACAGTCGCGTTTCGCGACACTGCTATACGCGTGGGCATTAGCAGGTTACTCCATGCAATAGCAATGAGGACAGGACCGTAACGATATTTGAAATTCAAGAAATGTTAGTGCGGAGGAAAATCCAAGGTTAAGTTTGACTGTTGTAAACAATTAAAATCACATGCATTCAGTGATTTCCTGTGTAACCACTATGACCCCAATAAAAGCCCCGAAAAGAAAGTAATAAAGGATAAAGTTTTCGCCGTTGATCAACTCCATTCAGATTAGTAGTGTGGTCTATACAATGACTTGGGGGGGGGGAAGAGTGGGGCTGACGTACAAGTCAGAGTTTTTATCCTCTCAGACAAATTTGGCTCCAGTTCACCATCCCCGGAGCGAGAGGGGGGGGGTACGAATTTTGAAGAACGTGAACCACGTGACCCGATAATCGCGTATCTTCACAGGAGATCTGCAAATAATCGCACTTCTTCACAGGAGATGTGCAACAGGACCCAATTCACTCATCGTGCCAAGGCGCCGCGGCGCGCCGAGTCTCCCTGTGTCTGCGACTCTCAAGTCAACTAGCCAGGAAACTAGGAAATGCGCGCTATGCCGCGGTTTGGAACTAGCGAGATAGGCGCAACTGGTTGCAAGTTGTTGCATTGTCAGGTGCATATGAAGGAGAAGCTATTTAAGAGCTTCTGTAACTTTGTGGAGGTGGCGGATAGAGTCGGCGTTACTACACCCTCCAATCTGTTGGCGTTTGGTGAACGAACAGTTCCCATATATGTATGCTGCCATTCAAGTATGCATTGCATTTCAGCGGGAGCATTGAACCTGCAAGCATTCTTGATCTCAAGTAGTCGGGAATGGTTTTCGCCCAAACCTATAAGGGTGCTGAAGCTCCTCCCATATCTAGGCAAGAATCCCTATCCCCTAGCTCGCAGTTGTTTCTTCACATATTGTTGCTCGAAATGTTTTTCGACTCAAAAAAAAATCGGAATGGTTTTCGACTCAAAAAAGGAGGAAATTTCATAGAAAGGATGCTGAATACTTAAGAAGCTCATGCGGAAATTGCCGTAATGCGAGGTGCAGTTGCCCGCACTCCAGCACCCCGAGTTTATTTTACCAAAGAAATGCAAATCCCACTCGCTACGTGGTGCAAGTCACTTGTGCGGTGGGGGAGAGACGAGCAGGAGCGAAGACGTACTGCGATCAATCCGAGCCATCATTGCTCGAGTGCGAGATAGTTTGCGGTTATAAAACCGACGTGAGGCGACCCCTCTGGATGAGTTGAATCAATCCACAAGAATGTTTTCTACACTTATTGTTATTCTAGTAATGAACAATGGAGGATTATCGCTGGTGCCACATTCAACGGCTGTTTTTTGGATGTAAAAACATTATGAGGCACAAAAAATTTTATTGCGAAAGACTCTTAACCTCACAGCGATTTCAAATGGAGGCATATTCAGCCATTGGAGCAGATCTCAGCAGAATGCGACCTCCCCCCCCCACCCGGGAGTCCTCCTTTGGTTTGTCCTCGTTTGCATCCTACCTACTTAACTACCTGCTTACCTACCTGGACTCTCCCGAATTCCTTTCACAATTCCGAAGTTTTCCAAAATTTCCATTTATTCCCGAAAAAAGTACCGCCCGTCTCGCTGGGAATCCTAAGCGTGAGATGTGCTCTGCTTGCAATGGAGTAATATGAAAGTAAACTGCTATGCCGTATTAGGTCGCTGAGGAAGGCGCTAGGCAAATATGTGAAGCGAAATTTTGCAAGAAGGTTATTTTCTTCCAAAACTTTGAAGTCTTTTGCAATGGAATCGTTTGACGGCTCTTCTTTTTTGCATTTAATTTTCAATGAGGCTCCGGGGCAGCACAAAACCACGGCTGTTTTCATATTCACTCGTTCGATCGTATTCTTTGCATATCAAAGAGTAGCGATTATGATCCCCGCAGTCACGGAGATGAAAAATGGAATAGTGCGGAGATTACGCATTGGCTGAATTATAGTAGGTGATTTCCAACACGTGGTTAACGATTAACGCTTGCGAAAAAGCAAGAGCTTTGGCTGGATTATCGTCCCGCGAGAAGAATGTCATTGTCACCTGTTATCACTGTTATCGAAACACGGAAGCTCTGCGCTACGGAAATTTAATGGGCTCTCTAGTCACTAGACAATATAGAAAAGGATAAGAAATGAATTAGCATCCGCTCCTTTGTTGCACCTGTGAAGATACGCGATTATCGGGTCCACGTGGTTCACGTTCTTCAAGATTCGTACCCCCCCCCTCGCTCCGGGGATGGTGAACTGGAGCCAAATTTGTCTGAGAGGATAAAAACTCTGACTTGTACGTCAGCCCCACTCTCCCCCCCCCCCAAGTCATTGAATAGACCACATCGCATTCAAAAAGCCACTACTAATCTGAAGCGGAGTTGATCAACGGCGAAAACTCTTATCCTTTATTCTTTCTTTTCGGGGCTTTTATAGGGGTCATAGTGGTTACACAAGAACACTGAATGCACGTGATTTTAACTGACAGTCAAACTTAACCTTGGATTTTCTTCCGCACTAACATTTCTTGAATTTCAAATATCGTTATGGTCCTGTCCTCATTCCTATTGCATGGAGTAACCTGCTAATGTCCACGCGTATAGCAGTGCATGTTAGGGCAATGGAGCAGCGAGAGAGGCACTTATCACACCCCATCCATCAGAAGAATAGCAAAAGCTTCTCCTGTAAGTTCATGTCATCCTTCGATAGTCGATACAACTTCACTTTCCAGTTCCCAAAAACTCTCCATGAAATGCATATGAGTAGCACACCTTATGAGCTTTCGGAGACGGGCAGGAGAATCACAATTTGCCTCTTCTCCGCGCGCGGCGATGGGCGCGGCGTTTTCTTAACTCGATGACTGTGTTAACCTGTCGATTGGAGCACCGGACTTGCCATGTGTCAGTCATCTCTCCCTAACGTCAATCGTGGCCAAATGCTGAAGCTTACATGCTCTGCCCTTCAAGGCTAAAATTGTCAAACCAGCGAAGCTCATGCTCTTTTGTAGGACCAGATGTTATCGCATGAAATACACTTACGAAGTGACTCGACAGGGTTCACCCAATTCCTAGAAAATAACCACACTCTGGAAGGTTCTGAACTGTGTAGCCTCCTCATTTTGAAGAATGCTTCCACTGCACAGTGCTCGGAAAGAGCTAATTCCCCATAGGCATGGAGGAGGTAGCAGTAGATACCAGTATGCTCTGCAAACCAAAATGCATGGTCATCTTCGACGGCTGAGAAAAGCTTAAGATTTCGAGAAACTAAAACGGTGCGATTTCGCCGCACAGCAGCGCTCGATGAGGTGTGACGTTCCTTCCTCCTTGTCGTTCTTCTACTTCTTGAAACCGCAATTTCGAGACTCCCTTCTTGGAGCCATCGTTCCGAAGGGCTGGTTAATGTGGTTTCGGGAGATGAGAAATTGGTGCTGTTACGTCAACTATGCGGGGAGGCGACAGCGAGTTACTGAAGATGCTATGACAAAGCAGGACCTCTTCCCACTAAACGTGTTGCTGTCCATTTGGTAGGATCGGCTAGGCGCTAATCACTGGGAACGTCTCCAGGAAATGCTACCACCATCGCAGAGTACTGCTGCCAGCTTATTCGTGCTAAAACACGTGTTTCTTGAGTTTCTTTCCCACCCAGGTCCGATACATCTCGTCTGCGGATTATCACCTTTCCCACGCCTCAGCAAATCATCTTGAAGGATAAAGCTTCTGCAGTTGCGATTATCTAATGCCTAGAGCGATAATTCAACTCACTCCTAGCTCCTTCTTTGGACATGGAATTGAATATTTGCCTGCGCGCTAGCAGGATATGTCACAAATTGATCGTGGATACAGTGTTGATATTGATATTTGTCAATTAAAGATGATTTTCTATCAGAGCAGAAGGCCTGCTTTCTGCACCTTCTACGGACAACCCAGTAGAAGGTGCGCTCCGCGATCAGGGACAGAGTTGAAAATATGGCGTCGAGGGGGTAGTATAGTTAGCGATGAACAACCTTGTACCGTATTTGAGGCAAAAAATTTGTAAGGGAGGGTCGCTATAGCAAAATATAGGTTCAGTGACGCCTCCTTTTCTCCAAAGACTCCGCCTCCATTCTCCGCCTCCAAGGCCCGCCTTTCAATGGAAAAACGAAGCTGCAGGATGAAAAAGCATCAGCATCGTCGCTTGCACGTTCGCAGAGTTCATATCGGGGAACTAGTTGCGCGGATGTGGGCCTAGAGATGGAGATGGTGTTCACTGTGCAAGTACAAACGGGGATCTAAATGAGGTTCTATTTGGGCATCTTGCATGCTTCTTTCTGCTTTTCTTCACCGAGTTACTCGGAAAACCTTGTCTTCCATATGCAAACCCCTGAATCCACACTATCTGTGATGGCGAGTGATCGTCGGGCTTTGTCTTTAAAGAACATGTGACACGGAGTATGCCGTCCGTAGCTGTTCTTTGAATGCTATACAGTGATTTTACGAAGTTGACAATTCATGGCACCTGTCATCTGTATTGTATTTCCTTTTTTACCACTGTCAAGGAGACATCATCAGACTTGAATGGCCTTTTTTTTGTCAAGCAGCATATGACGTGACCGAGCCCTCGGAATCAGTGGAAAAGAGTCGAGTGAACGACGACAAGACTAAGAAAGGCAACTAATCAAACAGGCACAGTACCAACGTGTTTCGCTTTTCACCCTCTCAGACGAAATGAAGCTGATTAGACAACAAATGAAGAAGTTTTACGTCGGTGTTCTTGAAGTAGCCTTAGCCACATAAGCCCATGATAGGGTACTATCTGTTCCTACTTTACGTATACCACTATACTGAATACAACGAGCAGCCACGTAATAAAGCGAAAGCCCAGGAGCCAAGCGAGCGCGAGGCCGACTGGATGTCTAAAGACACATCACGCGGTCAAAAAAAGCTCGGAAAGCGACGAAAGCAATCACATGGCTCCCGTTGATCCTTTCAATAATCATAGTGCTTCTAAGTATGGAAGCGAAAAATTTTCAAAGATCGTCTACAATGGAGAGAATGCGTCGCAGGATCCTACTATATATAAACGGCGACGTCTGTCTGTCTGTCTGTCTGTCTGTCTGTCCTGTCTGTCTGTCTGTCTGTCTGTCTGTCTGTCTGTCTGTCTCTGTCTGTCTGTCTGTCTGTCTGTCTGTCTGTCTGTCTGTCTGTCTGTCTGTCTGTCCGGAAATTCGGAACTACCTGAAGAGCCAGTCTCAGGGGGCGGTCCAAGGTTGGGATCGGGTGGAGGCATGCGGCCAAGATCAACACATTTGTACTAGGCTGAGCGCCGCCAGCTGTGGCGGCGCGGCGCATAGTTGTGGCTTCATATTCAAAAATGCCGTAAGTTTCGGTTCCAAAAAAAGCCCCGAGAGCGGAGAAAAGTGGCAAACGATAGGCAATTAGTTCGTGGACGAAATGACTGAAACAAACCCATTTTGGGCGGGGCGTGCTCTACACAGATTGGGGGGCCGGGTGCTTGCTTCAAGATTTTCAAAAATTCCCAGTTCGGTTCCAAAAGAGCCCCAAGAGCGGAAAAAGTGGCAAACGATAGGCAATCAGTTCGCGGACGAAATGACTGAAACAAACCCATTCTGTGCAGGGCGTTCTGTAGGTAAGCGGTGCCTGCTACGAAACTTTCAAAAATTCGTAGTTGGGTTCCAAAAAAGCTCGGAGAGTGGGAGAAGTGGCAAACGATAGGCAATCAGTTGGCGGACGGAATTAATGAAGCACACCCGAGCGGAGCCTACACGCTGAGTGCGCAGGTCGACAAGGGATCATGCCGAGGACGAAAACCCCTCGAAAACGCAGCATACCGAAAAAAGCGGCCCAACGAAATGGGGAGTGGAGCTGAAACTAAACAGTGGTATGGCCAGGGAACATGAGCTGAAGGCGGTGTAATCGTAGGGGGTAATCCCAATGGTTGGACCCCATGTCGCCGATACTGGCTCATAATTGCGTACCCTAAACACACAAGTGTAGCTAATCGCAGTGAACGGGATATGTGCCACAGTGAATGGAGTGAAAATCGAGGGTTCGTAAATCAGTATTTTATTTATTTGTTTAATTACCTACTATTTACTGCACAACAATTTAGGCAAATGCATATTCCTACTTTTGTCCATCCTCAAACCATTCAATACCGACTGAAAACATTGACTATACAGTAGTCTCACAGTTGTTTACCATTGGGAGGGTACTTGCTGATCTCTATCCTACTATATATAAACGGCGACGTCCTGCTGTTGTCCTGTCTCTCTGATCTGTTCTGTCTGTTTGTCTGTCTGTCCGGAAATTCGGAACTACCTGAAGAGCCAGTCTCAGGGGGCGGGTCAAGGTTGGGATGGGTAGGGCATGGGCCAAGATGTACGAAACACACGTGAACTAGGCTAAGCCCCGCCCACTGTGGGCGGCGCGTGCGCATAGTTGTGAGCTTCATATTTCAAAAATCCGTAGTTCGGTTCCAAAAAAGCCCCGAAGAGCGGGGAGAAAGAAGTGGCACAGCGATAAGGGCCAAGTTACGTTCGTGGAACGAAATGACTGAAACAAACCAATTTTGGGCGGGGCGTTCTACAGATGGGCGGTGCTTGCTTCAAGATTTTCAAAAATTCCCAGTTCGGTTCCAAAAGAGCCCCAAGAGCGCGAAAAAAGTGGCAAACGATAGGCAATCAGTTCGCGGACGAAATGACTGAAACAAACCCATTCTGTGCAGGGCGTTCTGTAGGTAAGCGGTGCCTGCTACGAAACTTTCAAAAATTCGTAGTTGCGTTCCAAAAAAGCTGGGAGAGTGGGAAAGTGGCAAACGATAGGCAATCAGTTGGCGGACGGAATTAATGAAGCACACCCGTGATGGGCGGAGCGTTCGCCGAAGTGGACGATGCCGAGGACGAAAACCCTCGAAACGCATCCGAAAAAACCCCACGAAATGATTGGGAGTGTAGAGAACACTTGAAAACTAGAACAGTAGGTTATGGGAGCACGTGACACTGGGATCGGAGTGAGGGGAGAATAGACATCGTGAGAGGGGTATCCCAAAATGTTGGCGGAACCGTCGGCGAATACTTCATAATTCGGTTCCCAGACACACAAGTGTAGCTAATCGCAGTGAACGGGATATGTGCCACAGTGAATGGGAGTGAAAATAAGGGTTCGTAAATCAGTAATTATTATTATTTCGTTTAATATACCTACTATTTACTGCACAACAATTTAGGCAAATGCATATTCCTACTTTTGTCCATCCTCAAATCATTCAATACCGACAGAAAACATTGACTATACAGTAGTTTCACAGTTGTTTACCATTGGGAGGGTACTTGCTGATCTCTATCCTACTATATATAAACGGCGACGTCTGTCTGTCTGTCTGTCTGTCTGTCTGTCTGTCTGTCTGTTTGTCTGTCTGTCCGGAAATTCGGAACTACCTGAAGAGCCAGTCTCAGGGGGCGGGTCAAGGTTGGGATGGGTAGGGCATGGGCCAAGATGTACGAAACACATATGAACTAGGCC
>MU927587.1:2655-13605 GCA_036418165.1 Cooperia oncophora
CTGAATGTCGCCAATATAACCCGCTGACAACCTAAGGAAAACAAGGGAAAAAATTTCTAGAATATTTTTAACGCGCAGTTCACGAAGGTACGTTACAGAAACCTTTATCAAAAGGATCCTAGAATATTGGCGAGCAAAAAATGAATCCCAGTTGGGACTCGAACACGGGTTTCAGGTTTGATGGGTCATACACTGCTCACAAGGATCGCCTCCCACCTTTCAATTTAACGACTCATAAATCCTAGGTTGACAAATATTTTAGGTTGTTGTAAACAACACGAACATGCACCAGACACTCAATGAACTTTGTTCCTGTCATGAGGCGGCCAGCAGATTCTGGTCACCAGGTCCCTGAGGAAGGCACTGATACCGAAATATTCAGACACATAACAAATACTTTTTGGCTTTTTTTTTACAATATTCAGATATTTATAAGGCTCCGGGACAGCAGGATGTTTAGAGCATTTTTTTTTCATTTCAACATGTTTCATTTTACACTTGACCAGTAGTTTTGTGAGGATGCTGAGTGATGGGCAAAGATTTGCCTCTGGCACCTAACTCGAATTTGGCATTTACCCACAACCCGAAAATGACATTTGCATTTGAAGTGACAATTGCCTGGGAACTGTGACGACAAGCAGTGATCATTTTAGTGAAACGAGTCAAAAATAAGCTCCATCGCGAGCATTGCCTCCAAGCCCAAGCATGAAGAATCACTTGCAAACAGATCTAATTCCGTTCACAAATTAAATCAATACGTACTTGAATTTTAGCAGGCCTTTATGACCGCTGGTTATAGCACCTTCGGGGAAAGATAGCAGTGGGAGATTTTCGTTCTCAACATGTAATCTGGCGCGCCGCACAAGTTCATCACGTCCGCTCCGCGCTCCCAGATCAACGTAACCAAAACACCTGGAGAAAAAAAATTATTGTTGTTCCTTCACTTTCTAATAACAAAGCAGTAAGAATCATACCATCTGATTATTGACGGAATGTCCCACACTGATGGCAGAACACATGACTCAACAAGATCCACGGCAAGGTGGTCCAAGGCGCTCACATGGTTTGCACAAATAATGTTCACTTTTGAAGATCTGTACAACGATTTAAAGGAAGTGATAAGAGCTATCAAAAAACATACAACTTAATATATCAAGATCGGCACTGAAACAGCTTTTCATACCTGAGACGGAAAAAAGCTGCAGCCAAAAATTAGATATTTGCAAATTACCAAGGTAATTTTGATTTCCCCCTTATCAGATCTGCTAAATGGATGGGAATCAGCAGTTTCCATAACAGGAGAGAACGAAAAGCTTGTCAGCAAGGAATGATTGTTCCATATCATGTCCCAATCAAAGTAGAGGTGAAGGCGGAAATGCTAGGCGTCCCGCTTACCACGCGCACGGTCCTGGAACCAAATCCCGGATCGGCTCCCGCATAAGTCAAACAAGCCTTCTATTTTCCAAGGCGATAAATGGAACCAGATCCGACTGGGAGAATAAAGACACTGACGTGTATATGGGCTGGCCCACGCAATGGATATCATCTGTGACTAAAATGATAGTTAAACATGGTAGAGTACTATGAGTTACTATGTCGCCTTGTTGCCATTAAGATACAGTAAGTCGAGTAAGTTCACACAGTAAAAATAGGCACACGCTTCTGTTGTAAACCTCTCTGGAGAAGGCCATCAGTGAACAAAATTTAGTTCCGGAAACATGATGAAAATGGTGCATGCATGGCCGTGTTACGTAGCGCAGACATATAGAAGAGGCGAGTCAGGAGATAAGTGTCTTCCCCTTTTCCAAGGGGAAGACAATTATGGTAAGGTAAGGATACCGTATCCATAAAAGGTTGAAGATAGAATGAGTAAGGTCGCAGTTACCTTAGGAAAACCATTAGAGCGCAGACAAGGGCAGTAAACCGCGCAACTGGAGGGATTCAGTTCGGGTTATTAGCATACCGATTCCTTCATTCTGAATTGTTGCGTGAACAAAAACGAGAAGATACTAAAGCTATCACAAGAATGCTGAGTTATGGGCAAAAGTCGGACCACGGACGGGATTCGAACCCGCATCTTCTGCTTTCCGTGCAGCTGCGTTCCCTATTACGCTACCGGGGCCACTTTTGACCACTCAGCTCAATGGCTATTTGTGCCATTGCCTTCGAGCACTCACGTTCAACGTGATGAGCCGGTTAGCCGATATCGGCAGTGAACCGCAAGGCTGAAGGCTTTTACAAGTTTCAAGCTCATCACGTTGAACGTGTGAGTGCTCGAAGGCAATGGCACAAATAGCCATTGAGCTGAGTGGTCAAAAGTGGCCCCGGTAGCGTAATAGGGAACGCAGCTGCACGGAAAGCAGAAGATGCGGGTTCGAATCCCGTCCGTGGTCCGACTTTTGCCCATAACTCAGCATTCTTGTGATAGCTTTCGGATCGCGCACTGCGGCGTTAAACAGCAGTTATCAAACAATAACGAGAAGATAGTAGTTTTACCTCTTTCCGTCGCTTCGAACCACAATACCAAGCACAGCGCACATGACCCGAAGCACTATAGATCGAGCAATCGTTGATTTCCTCAGCAAGCAGGCGACGAAGAACGCGTGCACACCGATGAACAAACGGATCAAGAACACTGCACATCCTGTCAGAAAAAGAAAATCGACTTCAGTCCACTATGAAGTGTTAGGAGCTCAGGGATTCTTTGATACTAACCTATGGGTAGGTACGCTAACAGAAGTGCTTTCGTGTATATGCTTGGAACTCGATCCAGAAAAAATAGATCCTTTATGTCTGGTGCAAGAGACATCTGAAACTTGGGACAACAAATAGTTAAAAAAAATAATAAGACGAATAGGTAGAATGCATTTCGATACTAAATGACTTCAACATGGAGGCAAGAAGCTTCAGCAAGAAAGAAGGTAGTGTGATTGTTACCATTTTATTAAAAGCTTGAAAGTGAAATGGTAGGTATAATCTCATCAAAAACATGAAAAGCTGGATTCAACATACAAATTCGAGATACGTTTCGATAAAAACGGTCGTGAATTACAATGCATTGTGTAATCAATCCTAGTCATAAAACTAACTCAATGAACGTACAAGGATTAAACTATTAACAAAAATGTACCAACATGAAGCGAGTAACTCCCAAAACAGTAAACAGACTCCAATTAAGTAACTAGATTCACTACGACACTAGGCTGCGAAATATAAAAATAAACTTTGAGCTCACGTTAGTTCATGACAAACCATCAATACCTAGTCATTTTCAACACTGAACAAGATTACAACCATATTTTAAGAACGAGCAAAAAAATCACGTATTAATTATCACAATTAGTTAGACGATCACTGGCGGGAAACAGGAACAAACCGCCCACGAGGTAGACAGATTAAGCTTGATGCGTCGTGAAGAGCAGCACTTCCTTCCACCTAAACATAAGGTACTGAAAGACGTTTTTCCAGGGGGGGGAGGGAGGGGAAACGACCCAAGGGCGCCTCAGACAGCGCTGACTAGACACGTTGCATGCGGTCTTGAAGATATTTGGCACCCATCCCGACCAGGCATCCAATCGGGAGAAGTGGCGTAAGATAATAAGAAGAGCGGACAGAGCGGGACAAACGGGAGGAAGAAGAAGATTCGGATACGCCGCGATTCACAGAACGTCAAATTTGAGCAGTGCTTTGAAACTTTCCAAACGAAGCAATAAACTTACAAGGCGGACACCACTATGCGTTTCAACTGCTGTGTAACCTGACGGCACTTCGACACGAGAACAATCACCAAAAATACGGATTCTAAAAAACACTTTCAAACGATATAGTAAAAACGTGGCAGCGATAATATGTGTTTAGACTGATCGTGCGAAACTTGCGAAACAAAGCTTAACAACTAAATCGATAAAGCAACAATTACCTGGCTTCTACAGATTCAAGCTGCCTGCGAGTTTTGCTCGAACGAGGTCCGGGTAGGATTGGAACAGAAACGTTGCCGAGCTCCTGAGCAACATCACCACTCGAAAATAGCGGCTGAAAGCACATTTAAATGACAGCTGATAACATTTCATTTTCCTGATTTTCACATAATTCATTTATAACAAAAAAAAACAGACAGAACGCCAGACTTTTTCTCATATCTCAACCCCTTTCGCGCAGGTATGTCACTCATGACACGCATGAAATTGATTCACTAATGCTTATTCTAGGAAAAACACTAATACAAGCCATTCGAAACAATGCAGAGTACTCGGCGTAGTAGCTTCACTACATTTTTCATTTTTAGTAACCCAAAAATTCTGTGAAGACATGATGAGAAACGTTACCTTGGCAAGGGCAGGATCAGCTATCAAAGAATTTCCTTCATCTCCATCAGCGGAAATCAAGTTGAGAGCATCAACAAGAGTGTGGTGAGGCGTTGACGTGGCTGAAGTTTCATATTATTTAAACAAAAAAGAAAGATGGGCAGGACTAGAAAACTTTCTTCCAATTCCAATTCCAAACTTTCTTCAATTTTCCATGGATCATCACCTTGTGATCTTCACATTAGAAAAAAAAACCCAAAGCTGTGTGTACCAATAGGAGAAACGCAATGCACTAACAAGGGTTTTGTTGCGGCCTCTTGCCACAAAACATCACAACTTCGCGAAAAGGCTCAGGAGCTTCCTTCAGCACATTGAGGAGCCATACCTTTACGAGTAACGCGTGGGACTACATTTTTGTTTTATTATTATTTTTTTTGAAAGATTCATCGTGATCAAAAAGTACCTGCAATTGCAATAGAGAAAAAAAATGTCCTTAAGCCTTCAAATGTAGGGTCTTCCTAGAACAGTATTGACGATTCAAGGTAAGCGATCCAAATATATTTAGAGGCTAGTAGTGAATGAATATGACACCCATTTTGGAGCTTACACCTACTGCACATTCACCTGTAAGGATCAGAAAAAAAAAGAATATCTCTATCGTAAGAATCAACGACTGCAACTCAACAGTTGGTGCAAAAATATATGGTGCAAAGAGAAGTTTGAGTATCCCTACTAGCCAAAGACCAGCTTATTTTTTTCATCTGATGATGCTGTCATTCCAGTTTTTTGCTTTGCTAGGGTACACTATCGTAATACACATATAAAATAGAAGCTGCAAAGGATATCTGAAGAAAAAAAAACAGATATTTTCCTTTGTGTGTACCACTTGCGACAATTCAGCGGTTAAAATGGAGGACAGTACGGTGAGTTTGGCGCAGTTCGGCGACGAGGGGGGAGGAGGACTTTGCACTTTCGCTGGTTCACTAGTTCCGATTTAGTCTGACTCTAGTTAAACCTGTGAACGCTTGTAAACGTGCAGCAAGCTCGTCGAGCCCTATGGTAAAACTGTCAACTCTTGTAAGCTCACATAATGACTCTCTAGATGGGGCGACACGTCTACAGGAAGTAGCTAAAGCGCAAACTGCCCCTCTTCAGTCGCCGAACTGAACCATTGAGTTCTACAAATGGAAGTACCCAATATCTTGATGCCTTGAAAATTACGCAAATCAATACATTGAAATCAACCTTACCTTTCAAAATAATTTTAGCTACGGACCGGCATTTCTCATCACTGGTGTTATTTTGTTCTACATTTTGACTCTGTGCCTCTGCATTAGTTCCACTGGAACCCTTCTGAGTTACGTCTTCTGGTAGAAGGGGCTTTCGAAGTTGCAAGACCTGAAATATGGATCTGTCAGCAGATAAGTAATGAAATGAGGACCAGAAGGCGGGAATAAACAGGTAAGTTCCAATAACTTAAATCTGAGAAAAAATACAAGAAAAACTTAAAAAATTTACCGGGCGTAACAAGGTCTTCGACGGTTTTACGTTCCCCGCAGAATCGCGCTTAACTGGGGAAGGAAATATGAGCGGACGACGTGGATTCTGGTGTGTCGTTTTTCTACTGTCGTGATGAGGTCGAGCCGGAAGCGACCGCGAATCATTTCCTGGTGGAGTGATGAAGACGCTTGCACTGCTGGCTGGTGTAATTCGCGGTGTCTCTGATTCTACAGATTTTGGTGTCTAAAAAGTAAAATTTCTTTTGATATTTAGGCTGACAATGGGAAAGATGGCTAACCGTGCTTAGCGTAGTTACATCGGAACATGACGCTGATTGTGAAGGCTGCACTGCATTATTCGTGCTGGATGAATTATGAAGAACTCCTGGGGATGGGGTATTGGAATGCTCTGACGGATCTTCTGCTGACGGCTTACTGTCTGGTCTTTTTCGAGGAGTGCGTGGTGGCGGTTCACAGCCATGATAAGCAAGATAGACATTTCGATCCGTCCAAGATGACCACTTCGTCACTGGATCCAGAAGAGAAGAGCGACAGTTGCTACGAGCAATTTCAAAAATACGTCTAAAATAGCCAAGAACTAAGATTGTGCAACAAAAATGGATATCTGATCTTAATAGCAAGAAATAGCTTACTTTAGCTGACAATGTTGAATAGGCGGGGTTATCAAATGCCTTCTTAAACCACTCATGGTCTTGTAGCCATAAGTGCACTTCCTACAAAACGGACACAGAAGCCCTCGTGGGCTTTTCGGCTGAAAATACCGCATGAATCGATGAAAAAGAAGTCTTCGACGTGGTTAATGAATAATGTAAACTGAAACAGGCTTGCTTACATGATATCTAAGAAGAACATCGTCAGTGTGTTCAATCATATGCCTTTGCATAGCATACACACTATGACTTTGAAAAGAGCAAACAGTGCAATCCCATGGTATCCTAGAAGTAAAGCCAGAAGGTGCATGTTTCCATAGCATTTTCAGACAAAACTTTACTGCAGCCTACCATTTTTTTGATGGTGTTATTCTGAGACTTGGAGACGCTACAGTAGGCATTCCTAGTGTTTCGATTGCAGCCTTGTTGAAATTAAAAACCCTACAAAAAACTTGAGTTCACTGACAAGAGAGGAATCTCAGGCCGAAGTAGCCATCTGTAAGTAATGTACTCTCTGAAGTGTCTTCAAATGCTGATCTCGAATCCACAGAGAGATCGTGTTTAGCAAAAACTTCCCCAACGTTAGTACGTCCCTGGAAGAAAGCATCAGTACTCGCAGGTCTGAGCGATTAGGGAGCTAAGTTTGCAGGTTTGTCGTCACATGGTTGGATTCGCTGGTATTAGGTTGGCGGGAAAGTTCTGTCACTTTTTTCAAATTGGGCTTTCTTTTTATAGAGAGGCGTGTAAGATCAAAATTGTACAGCAATGTTACTGCGGGGTCCTTGCCTGTTTTTGAGCACCTCATGGATGCCATCGCTTCACAATGCAGGGAGGCGCGATACAAAGTTGGACATCATCTCAATCTTGGCTTGAACTCAGACTTTTCGAGGTTTTCTCGTCCAGTAATGATTGATTACGGGAGGCAACTCGCAGTTAGAAGGAGCAATGTCTGTGCTACACCACTGCAAGGGGAGAGCCATCCAGCTCTATTGCATGAGGAACGGCTAGAACTTTTTTGGAAGTGCGCTGCACTATCAGAAGCATTTGGAGGGGTCGGTGGCGATGGTAGCGGATAACATTCTTGTCCATATTGCAGAAGAAGAAGAAGCAGGAATCAAGCGAGTGGTACTAATAGAAAGACCACTCTTTGATGTATAAGTTCTCACCTTACCGTTCACCCCTCTTCAAGTAATGGACAAATATTTTGAGTTCAAAAAAGTGATAGAACTTTCCCGCCAACCTAATATATTCGCTGTCATTGGGATGTGTACTGACCTTGTTACTATGCCACTTCTATGTAGTGTCAGGGTTAATACTTCATCACTGCTCAGCCGTTCCTTGATGAGCGTAACACAATTCCTGTCAAAATTGCGGATTTGAACTTCTTGTTGACAAAGTGTCACTTGAGACCATCATCGTCACAACACTTGCACGTGAGGCTGAACTTAGCAGTGAGCCCACACTTTGAGATTTTAACCTAAGACAACCCATCAAAACCACTTTTAAGCCTTATTGACCCAAGACGATAATGTGTAGTTCTCTGCAGACGGTTGGGCGTGTCAGGCGGGACGAGTTTGCCAAACCCTTTCTAAACCAGTTGGTAAAGCGAGCAAAAAAGTGATAAGACTGTATCATATCGTTCGTATTACTCGTTTTCTACCACTGGTTGTCGCATGCGCACTTCGAACTAGAGGGTCCACAGAAACCACAAATGACCGTGTGAAAATCTCTCATTAAAAATATTACACTGTTACTAGGTTGGCGGGAAAGTTCTGTCATATATTTTTGAACCCAAAATATTTGCTAATTACCTGAACAGCGTTAACCGGTAATGTGAGCATTTACACATCAAGGAATGGTCTTTCTATTGGTATCACTCGCTTGACTCCTGCTCCTCCTTATTGTGCAAAACAAGAATGTTATCCCTACCTTTGGCACGCTGCCTTCCAAGACGCTTCCATTGAAAACTCTTTCTTCTACCGCCCTGGCGCCAGCATGACAGCTGTTGATGCCGAAATAATGGAGCTGCATAAGGACGATGTCTACGATTATTGGACAATCTTCCACGACGCTAAAGCTTCAGAGCCGCAGCCTACAGTTTGAATGACGAAGTGAGGTTTGGGTATACCTGTGAACTTAGCCTGAGGGAGCTGTGGGTTGGTAAACTGCTGGACGAAGAAGCTGCCTCCTCGGTCAATCCGTACGCAAGGCAGCTACGAGATCTGAAGCGAATCGTCAAGCAGAGGGCAAAATCCATCGGCACAGTCCGTCTTCAACGTGCTGGTGCAGCACACCCCGTCAAAAAAGTTCGAGCCGTACTGTCTGGCAAAAAGCTGCGAATGGCTCTCCCCCTGCCGGTGTACCCAGACATTGCTCATTCTAACTGCTAGTTACCTCTCGGACATAACCGTTATATGGCCGAGAAAACCTCCACGACTCGAGCCCAAGTCAACATTGAGATGATGTCCAACATTGCGTCGTGCCAGCCTCCATTGTGAAGCGATGGCATCCACGAAGTGCTCGAAAACTGGCAGGGATTCCGCAATGACATTGCTGTATAATTTTGATCTTGTACGCCTCTCTATAAAAAGAAAGCCTAGTTTGAGAAAATGTGACAGAACTTTCCCGCCAACCTAATATTTGTTGTGAACGCCTCTTGTAGGAAACTGGAACTAAGCAGGTGAGTGTGAGCATAGCGCCGTCGCTTTGCCAACCCCACGCTGAACCATAGCCGGACGCGCCACTTGTCTACGCCCTCTCATTTCTGGAAGCTCTCTACCGCTGAATGTATGATTTGTTGTAGCTGGTATCGACTGAATCAAGTGCTGAATCATGAGACGCAGACAAGCCCATGGAGCCCCAGACGGCACCCAGTGTCACCACCCCTCAGCTCCTTTCCGGCGCAATCTCAAGTGCCGAAAACAGCTGACAAATAGGGTAGCTGGCAAGCCCCATCGTTCCAGTGCAAAGAAAATATTTTGAGTTGAAGTGTACGATTTGTCTTTAACTCAGTTCCAAGAACAGCTGTTGGTCATAGGCTAGTCATAGGCTAGTTGGTCATAGTAGGAAACACAGACGACAGCTATTCCTCCTAAACCTACTTTTTTCAAAGTTGCGCTGAAACCTTAGAAATCTTTGCAAATTCGCCACTAAGGATACTCTGACCTGTGAACAAGAGTACCACAGCCCTGTGGCTCAAGCGCTTGTGACCTGCCAAGCTTTCTCAGGCCGCGTTCATAGCTTGCGTTCGTGAAGAAATGCAGAAATGCGGAAAATGCAGAAGTGCGGAAAGTGCAGAAGTGCGGAATCTGCAGAAAAGCAATAGATACGTATCGACTTGAAGAAATGCAGAAATGCCGAAACTGCAGACGTGCGGAATCTGCAGAAACGCGGAAAGTGAAGAAGTGCGGAATCTGCAGAAATGCCGAAAGTGCGGAATGTGCAGAAAAGAAAACGATACGTATCTGATTTTCCAACACTTTCGCATTTCTGCCCAATCGCAGCTCCTTCACTTGCAGCATTTTTTGCAGATTCCGCACTTCTTCACTTTCGGCATTTCTGCAGATTCCGCATTTCTTCACTTTCGGCATTTCTGCATTTCTTCAAATCGATACGTATGTAATGCTTTTCGTCATTTCTGCACTTTCCGCACTTCTGCAGTTTCGGCATTTCTGCATTTCTTCAAGTCGATAAGTATCTATTGCTTTTCTGCAGATTCCGCACTTCTGCACTTTCCGCATTTCTTCACGAACGCAAGCTATGAACGCGGCCTCAGGCGGGAAAAGGCGCGCAAACATGGGGTTGGATCCGTTTACAAGCTCCTCTGTTTGTATAAATAGTCGAGGCTTAATATAGTACCGCTGTTGAGACCTTCACAACCAGGGTACAACATCTTTGTACGAATCATCGAGGGGTCGTACCTGGCCGTTCAGAAGAGAGTGGGGATAAGCGCAGGGTCGGAATATCTCTCAAGCAACGTAAGATTCACAGTGGATATTAAGAATACACAAAAGTAAAACCATAGCTTTAAAACACCGTCTTCCGTTTCCCAGAAGCTCCGCATTTGCAAAGTTACTACTTCCAGTACTGCTATTTCTACCCTGTCAGCAAGTCTGCTCCAGCGCTACTTCGAAATGAAATCGCATTTCGGCCGTAGCGCCTTGTAGGCCGTTACGAATCTGACCCTTTTCGTTAGATCACAAACACGTGACGAAGAGGGTCGCTCGGGGTTCTCCTTCTATAAGGGGGTGTGGAGAGGGGCAGTGACACCGCTATTTTACACACCACGATGCAGTACCCTATTAGCGACCATGTTCCTGTGGAAAGCGAAAAATCTGCTCAGCAATGCTGCGAATCGCGTTGTGGGGGACGCGTCGAATGAGCCCTAGTAACTCCATTCAAAAAGCCATTCTGTAAAATAGTACAGTAGGTTCGAGATCAGCGTCGCAACAAAAGGTTATATGACTGTCCACAAAT
>MU927604.1:3598-26961 GCA_036418165.1 Cooperia oncophora
CAGACTCTCAGTTCATGAGAGCACTTCAAGGCAGTGTCCACGATAAATCCCCAAGACGAGTAGGATTAATACGCCTGGCAGGACGGAATTCCGCGACCCTGAGCAGGCGCTGCGTAGCGCCTTTCCCAAGGAAGGTACCCTTATAAGGGCCTATCAAGCTACAACATACCGACCCGAACGCCCACCACGCCCGCCCGCCCACAAATGGACGACCGTTCCTGATGCTCGTATTGCTTCATTTGCGAAGTAAAATATGAAGCGAAGGGATTGATATGAAGCGGCTGCGGTGCTGCATGGATATATGAGTACATACGTGCAGCCGTATCTACCGTAGTGGTTAGGGACGATGCCAACGAGTAACTCGTCCGAAAGCTTTTGAGTCATTGAGAAAAAGGCTTTTCTTCGCAGGTTTTTGACCGTTTCACTTCGTTTTTTCGCCATTTTCCACTATATAGCGCCCTGCTAGCATTTAAGGCCGAGTACCAAATTCTCGTGCCAACTGCCTTTAAGGGAACAGTCCTTTTTGATCGTTTGTGCGGAGATCGTCAAAAATTCTACCGTCGTCGTAGACCTATTTCCTCTTACCATCTTTCGAGAAGGTGTGCACCACTGAGGAAGACACGATAGTTGGTTGTCTCCGCCCACATGACCGATTTGGTCTGTGCCCTTGATCGTGTCTAAAGCTGCAGTCATACCCGGCGAGTGGGTAGGCGTCTGTTACCAGCAATTAGGGAAAGTTCTGTCACACTTTTTCGAACTCAAAATACTTGCCCATTACCTGAAGAGGGGTAACCGGTAATGTGAGCACTTATACATCAAGGAGTGGTCTTTCTATTAGTACCACTCGCTTGACTCCTGCTTCTTCTTCTGTAATATGGACAAGGATGTTTATCCGCTACCCAACGCCCGACCGCCTCACAAGCGCTTCCTGCAAGTCTTACTCCATCCAATCCTGGCGCTGACAGCCAGCATGATAGCTTGCAAGATGGCAAAATAAATGGAGCTACTAAGGGGATGCCCATCTCATCGGACAACCTTCCACGACGCTAATGCTTGAAAGGGAGCCTACAGTTTTGATGACGAAGTGAGGTTTGGGTTACCTGTGAACTCAGATTGAGGGAGCTGCGGTCGTGAAAGTGCTGGATGAAGAAGCTGCTTCCTCGGTCAATGCGTACGCAAAGCAGCTACGAGATCTAAAGCGTATCCGTCGATCAGAGGGAAAAATTTGTCCGCACAGCCCGCCCTCATCATGGTAGTGCAGCGCACTCCGTGCAAAAACTTCGAGCCTGTACCCATCATGCGAACGAGCTGGATGGTCTTCCCGATGCAGTGGTGTAGCACAGATTGCTGCCATTCTAACTGCAATTGCGCCCGCGTACTCAATCGCTATGTGGAGAGAAACACTCGATAATCGACAATTCAATGTCAAGATTGGGATGGTGTACAACTTGCGTCGTCGGCCTCCGCCATTGTGAAGCGATGCATTCATAGGAGGGCGCTCAGAAACTGTCAAGAACCCCCGGGCAGGTAACACTGCTCTACACATTTCGATGCTCACCGCGTCTTTAAAAAAGAAAGCCTAATTTGAAAAAAAGTGACAGAATTCTTTTCTGCCAACCAATATTTTGTTGACGCCGGCTTTTGGTCCGTAGTTTTTCTAATTGCTCTTGTCAGGATGGATAATTGTCGTAGGCAACTAGTGGAAGTGTGGCGTTCAAGCGCTGTCTATCCAAGCATCGGGGAGTTTATTGGTGTGCGCGGTGTAAGCACCTGTTAGAGGGACATCGTTTGTTGGGAAATCCCCAACAGAATTTGCCGCCAGGAGAGGGGGGTTGTACTTGGGCTGGAAAAAAATTTATTTTGATAGTTGATTTTTCTCGCTTCATGGACGTTGTAAAGGGGGGGGGTCGTACTTGGTCATTGTTGGGAGGGGGTCGTATTTACGTTTTGGCGTTGTAGGAGGGAGTGGTGGTTGACTTTTGGTGATTTTCCTGTCCTGTTTCATGCGTACATATGATACCCCCACCCCGCTGAGCCATCATTCGGATGAGGAAGGGGATAGAGGGCCGCGTAGGGAGGAGGGAGGGGGTCGTACCAACCCGCCAAAAAAAGGGGTGACAGACTCGACTAAAATCCCCAGCAATGACGTGCCGCCGCTGGTTAGGCCCGCGCGAATCAGTGGCTTCCCGATGTTGGTCGCCTAGAAAAATGGTTCACTCATCATCCTTCAGTTGCCCAACACTGTATGGTTTACTGACGTAATTCCTTCCCTGAACGCACTCATCACACGTCACGATCGTTGTGATACATTCGTTTTCGCTGTACATGGTGGACGTGTAAGGGGACTGGGCTTGGCGTAGCGCCAGCCCGACTTACACCAATTGCTGTCGCTTGCCCTTTCGTGACGAAAAAAATTCGAGAACTAGCTGTCGCAGCGCCAGACGCAGCCTCCTCACGCGCTGCAGCGTCTGCAGCGAAAACGACTTCGACATCCGACATATCTTGACGACGATGATACAGCTCTAACGAACCGTTTTTAGTACTTTTTGGTAAATACATAAGCTCTGCAGACGATCCTTATTTAGTAAATTTGTTAGTGCCCTACGAAGCTCCAACATCTCATAGGCACTGCTTCGTCGATTCACTAATCGTCCGTTGCTCACTGGTGCTCGACCAAGCGAATTTAGTGTTCAGAGTGTCCACGAAAAGGCGGTCACTGGCAAACCGTCGGATTCCAAGGTATATCGCACTACTATCTACTCATTTCACTAACCAGATGAAAACGGCCAAGTGGTTTTGGTGGGTAGCGCTGCGCTATGATGACACGAGGTACGGGGACACGCGGACAGTTGACCTCAGTCTCTCACGCTGCAGACGATGGGGCGTCTCCTGACGTCTGCAGCGTGGGGGACTGAGTTTGGCGCAGCGCCAGCCGCTTCTCCACCAGTTGTTATAACGAGCAGTCGACAAAGATTGCTTGAAATAGGCTGAAAATAGGTTGCACCCAAGCTAATCCTCCCCGACACAACTCAGGGCCTACGGCGAGAACGACTATATCTGCAGGCGGACTATCCTGTGATTTTTATCGATTTGAGCAGCGCGCGCCCAAGCGTCTAATCGTTTTGATTCCCGTTTGTCCACGAGACGCGCCGCAGCCGCGCGTGTTTGATGTAGGCTATTGTTAAGAAGATAGTTTGGGAAACGAGGGCTGCACAGTACTAATGATTTTTCGTGCCTATACTGAAGAAACAAGTGGTCGACTTGGACAACATCTTTGCAGAGCACCATGGCCCTAATTTTTCACAAGGGCTTAGAGGCACATTCCTGATGGTCATGTGGGCGGAGAAATGGGTAGGGACTGTCAATCGCTGTGCTTTCCTCGTTGCAGCGATCCAACTAGCCCCTCCTCATCTTATTAGAAGGAGGACCTTTCCATCGGGGAATATACAAATGTTGTGAGTCTCCGCCCACAATATTATCGCGGAATACTTCTCCAATTTCGCATTTTGTTTACGCCAGGGCTTTCGAGGCCAACTCAAGTTTGAGTTGGATGAGCTGTCTTCTATCCTGTCTCATATTCTCTGTACCAGTTGCTGCCAATCACCCACAAAATTGCGTCGACGGAAAAGCTTAATTGACCTGGGCGAGATGTGATCTCACATGCCGTGCTCCAAGTACCAATCCCTTTATCCACTGCGCTATTTCGCTTGAATGAAGCAGTAGTAATTGGTGAATGGTTTTCAGGGTCCGATCCTGCTACAGATTTCCGTGGTACTGGGATCCTCGGCTTGCTACAGCTGTATTGTATGGCAAAGGAGTTGCCCGAGGGTAAACTTGCAGAAATCGTCCATCTTTCTCGACAGGAGCCCAACGTAAGTGTCCATAGCCATTCGGCCTCGCTGTATTCTACTATGATTTTTTTAGGATTTTCCATTGGCAGTCGTGGGAATAAATATCACAGCGATACTCATTGCTAGGCTAAAACAAGGGGAGCTGCTTGAGTAAGTAGTGATTATATTTGGCTAAATGCCAAATTTGGATAAATCCAACCATTTCAGATCAGCAATAACCGCTGGTGGATACCTAAAAGCTATGAATAAGCTTTATCAATCGTCCATACTCGTATTTTGTAAACATTGGCGAGAAGAAAACTGTACAGTAAAAGATTGTCAACAAATCTTAAATCGTAAGTCCACAGTAATTGTTTCCAAACCACATCACAATGGAATTAGTGTATTTCAGGAGTCACTTTACTACTTCGAAATTCCCCGCAGACATTATTAAATTCTCCTTGAATCAATTCTCCTTGAATTATGGTGCTCAATAAAGACATTATTATGCCTTTTTTTCGATTCTCGAGATACGTGATGAAATCAATATGTCTAATCGATACTACGAAAATTGTGGACTGTCAACTGGCACGCATAAAATCCATTCATAAAATTCATGAAGGACTTGTACTGTAATCAGGGCACGTCGTAATGGGGAATTGCGGAATCCCCAGCGGTGCCGTGGCACCCTCAGCAACAGGAATTCGCGGAAAACCAGGAATTTTTTGGGATATTCCGGAAAAAACCGGGACAAGTGGTTAGGACGTAGGAAAACCTAGGAACGTGGTAGATAGGATGGGGAACGAGAGGGTCGTATTTTACGAAATTTTCCCCCCCCCCCTGACGCGCCCTGACAGCAATTAACAGGTGACAGTGGGTGCGGTGGCTTGGAGGTGGACCTCATTTTTATTTTCCTCAAAGGTACGCTCACTTTCGTTTTCGAAACTTTTTTGAAGAAGCAGTATAATCGTTCAGATCTTTGCAAATTTTTTGGTGCAGTCCATAGTTTCCACCCTGTCGCGGCTCAATGCTTCTTGTTCTTCTTTTTTCTCCGATCACACAAACTGGTACTCCATACCGCACCAAGCCCACCGCTTACACTCCTAAGCATCCGCAAGGATTTTATTTGGAGCGTTCTGGACACATTTTGCAGTTTCCTTCACAGTGGCATGTCCAGGAGTGCTAGATGGCGAACTATAGGTTTGAGCCAATAAGTTCTTTCCCCCCCGACTTTTTGTAAATAGGCGGAGAAACCGCAACCTGAATGATTAGAGGTATGCACGCACCGCCATCGACGCCAATGCTCAGGCAGCTTGTCGGTTCCATCGTTCCAGAAGGACGGGGGCTGGGACCCGAAGAAGGCCACAATGCCGCACAATCACCACTGTGACATGGTTTTGCACTGGTAATTGTGCGGCATTATAGCCTGCAAATGCAGGGTGGGCGAGTGATAGCTAGTGTGATGAAAGAGTATCATGTACACGTCACGCACACGTGATGACGAAAAATACCACATCCAATGAACGAAGATTATGGAAGGATCAAAACAGGGGGGGGAACTTATGCACCAACCTAATAATATATTAGGTCATCCCATTCAAAAGTGCCGACGGTTTTATTCGAATAAAATAAAGAGGAGAATAGATAAAAAGTAATATTTTGGCTTCAAGTTAAGTAAATCCCTCCTTCACCAATGACCCGCTCCCAGTGCCCCGAAAGCCTTTGGACCTCTGGTACCTTCGATTTTTCAACAAGTGCGAGTAAATTGCTGTTGATGCCAATTTCGGCGAATGACAAAACATTGTAGCGTTTGCCGTCGGAGAGTACTCTCGACTGACGAGAACAATTGGAATCGCTCGGTTTTATGTGGGGCGAATGAAACCTAGTCTTAACACTGTTGGTCCCAGCACTGCCCGTAATACAAACAGTTATTTGGGTCTGCACTATGACAAGCAAGGGTGGCCTTCTGTAGTTGTGTTGTATCATTCATTTTGATCTGAATGCCCAAACAGGCAATATATCATCGCCAGCGTACGATTTGATTCATCTGTATAGAGGCGACTGAAAGCCAACTGGGTGGGAACCTATCGCTATGATGATCATCCACTTGCGCCCACGTAACTCTTCATGGTAGAACTCGGGCGGCTTCTCATCTGCATTCATACAAAATTGACGATTGTGAGTTTTGGCTCGAGGTCCAAGACCACCCATATTTCATCTAGGGCCGGGGTGCGTTTTCACAGTCGTGAATGACATCTCATGCTGAGAACATTACTGCTAGAGACAGAAATCGGGCATTGCGCTTCCGTGCTTTAAGCAAGAAATCTACTACTGTCTACTTAGGTACCATACGCACCCCCCTTAACGTCCTCAGTTTAACGACATGGGCAGCAGTTCCAGAAGATTCCTCAAGGCGGGGAAAAAAAAGCCTGAAGCAATGTCATCTTCGTAATTCGAAGCATTAGGTCTTGACTTCATCCACCCTTTTTTCTTGTGCAGGATGAACATTATGGGACCATCCACGACAACAATTTTTTTCCTTTCTTCCTTCTTCGGGCTCCTGAACCAAACCTTCCACCTTGTATTTCGAGAACACCATTACACACAACTACTGGTCCGGCGCCGGTCGAATTTGAGCAGCGCACTTCCCTCTTATGACGTCTGATTTGAAAATCCGGCGCTGATTTTCACCACTCAGGCTTCTTCAATTTCTCGAGAACTTCTTCTGTGGGTAGGTTCGCCAAATTTCACAGATACATAGCTAAAGGTACTAGCCTCCAAATGGTATAGTAGCCCGCTGCCCTATCCCCTTTGCTTTTCTGCCATTCCTCTATATGTCTCGGCACTTTTGAATGGGATGACCTAATATTTGAATGCCGTGACTGTCATTTTGCCGTCAATCCATGGAACAAAAAACTCATTCTAACAAAAGCTTTTATCTCGAAAATATTGATTTCACATACCAAGCCCGAAGATTTCGCAGAAGTCAAATGCTTAGTGGTTCAATAGAAAGCCAGTCGAAAGAAATCTACAACGATGTTAGAACTAGGATGTTCAAAAATGACAAGAAATGTTGACCATTTCAACTCAATCCTATCTACATATTCAATAAAAAACTAGTTTATACAATATAATGGTGTCAGTATAGCATATGAATGAGTTTACAAACAAATCTCACAGGAATACCAATTAGTCTCATACGAAAAAGGTAACTACGAGATTACCCCGTAAAAGCGTAAGTACCAAAATAGAAGAAGTAAGACATACTCAAGTTCGTAAAGATTGTAAACACCTCAGTTACAATTGACTGTTACTGCAAACATATCCAAATTATTCAGCTTTGTCTACTTGGGTAGTAGGTGGAGCGATTGTAGGTGGGCTATGTTGTGTATTTGTGCAGCAGACGGTTTCGCCATACTTACAATCCACGGATGGGCCAACACCCCACTAAGGGACAACCTGAAATGGCATCATTACGGGTTAATGACAAGACAATAGCAATATGCCGCGCTAGGCGTAGAGAGCGACGCCGCGCACGAGATGGACGAGTTGTCCTGCTCGGCCATCTGAACTGAAGCCTTGAAGAGACGGGGAGTCTCTACTTCGTCTGGATTCCCATGAGCTTCGCTGCTTCAACTGACAAACTTTTGCCATCGAACCGCCGCGCGGCAAAATATTATTGCCTTATCCAACGCGCCATCCCAATAGCATGTTTCCCAGCATTTGTTTTTTGAAAGTGAGAGGGCGTGCTGCGTAGCTTCTCTGTGCGTCTGCTGTCTTCTTGAGGGGAATAGCTGTTTGGGGATACGGCAACCATTGTCGTTTTCCAGCAACAAAAAAGTTGTGGTTTTTTATTTTTTATTTTTTTTTTTTTTTATTTTTATTTTTTTTTTTTTTTTTTTATGTTTTCAAATGAAAATAACGATATAGCAAGAATTTCGAGCGAAGTGGGTTGTCACGCCCTCTCAACCTTCGAGAGATTGAATATTAATTCTTGCTACTCACCTCATACACGGCTCCTTTACGACCAGCTTTCGAATCAGATCGCTGGCTCCTTCTTTAACAGAGGAAGGAATCTGTAACAGAAAAGAATCAAACTTTTACGCATTTAAAAATATGTGGGCGCTGATGTATAGCCGTTAACGTCGCGAGTGTCAGGAGGGGTGGAAATGAGAACGCCCTCCGATCAGCCTTGCCAATATCAACGTGACCGTTTAGTGATTGATTTTATAGGGAAACCAATTAAGGTCAGACGCCCTTTGGACGTCACATGTAATCATCGGATGATCCGAACCACTTAATGATGTGACTGGCGTACCTTTCCTAATAGCAGTAGAGATCATGAAGGGCGCACACAGAGGATTGAGCCTCCTGACATCCGGCCATCTACCCGCCCCTCCCCCCAACGGTAACAATTGTGAATGCCTCAAGACTGTCATTCACAGACTTTCATAAATAATTCATGGACGTCATCTCAATGCTGCAGCAGGTTCATTGCTCAGAAAAAAAAAAGAAAATAAAATCTTTTCGGGTGGAGGGGAGGAGGGGAGCAATGTCATGAGATTTGGTGAAGAAAAATACTTCTAACTGCTACTGACTGCAATACCGCAGAAGATTCTCCTCTAGAAACTAAAAGGTAAAACAAATTTAGCAAAACACAGAAACAGACAAGGAAAGCTTACGGCATATCGGCAGTTCATAATCGCCTGCAACGTCACAGCTTGATCAGGATGTTCAAAAGGAGGGCGACCAACAAGCATTTCGAACAGTAAAACGCCGACAGCCCAGTTATCCACCTGAATATCATAGTCTTACTCTCAATGCACCACGAACTGCCACAGAGGATTCTCGAGGTCAATGGAGTCGAGAAGCACAAGACGGTGCGACCTAACTTGGCATTCCTAAGAACAGGTAAGCTTTTTTCATAATTAGGCCTCAGCTTTAAAGAGCGCCAGGCGGCCAGGAAAAGTATTGCCTCCTCTCGCCCAGCTCCTCCATTCTTATTCGCTGCAGACCCTGAACAGTTCCCGAGAGAGGGCTGGTTTAGCGCAGCGCGAGCCTGTTGTCCACCAACTGTGGAGCTGGCCAGGCAGCAAGCCTTGGCTGAAAACGGTCGGGGCCGCGCCAAAACCCAAAAAACGGCCCCTGAAGACAAGTTCCTCGGCAATCAAGTGGTTCGCGAAATGTCTCTGTGCATTTGGCATCGTTGTCTGCATTCGCGGGAAATGTGCCACTTCCGTCACCCGAAGCGGCGAGACAAAGAAGCTAGAGACGCGTGATTATTGCAACATTTGGCAAACCAAATGATCACTTTCACGTCTTCAAGAACACGCTTAACAAACGGAATTCGCGTGTGCAGACAGCGTTGCCCGTCGTAAAATGATTTCGCCTCTCATACTTTTGGCCTCTTTCTCAATGTAGAGTTTCCTATGAGGTTACTTGGTTTCATGGCTGAGCATCTTCAACCCGTAACACTTGATCGCTGGAATCGTCTTAGAACGCACCTCGCATCCGCAGAGAACAAGACTGAGCAACTTCAGAGGCCCTGATTTTACCTAGGAATGTTTCAGAACTACATTCAGCTTATGAGCTCGGGTACCAAATGGAAGAACAACGGGAATCAATTCGAAACAGTAACGCTTACGACGAATGGAGCTATAGAAGCACACTCTTCTTTTGTGATAACCTGTTAAAGACAAATAATAAGAAAGGCTGGATATAAACTAGTAAGTTAGTACTAGTTATGTAATCTGACTGCATTCTCTTCTCGCTCGAGACTGGGAAAATGTTCAGAAGAAGGCGTGCTGTAGGATAGAAAAGGACAGGAAAGGAGGTCGCACCAGAGCACATTATCTAGGAAGCCATACATTGCACAAGCTATTAAACAATGTAAAAGAGGCGGAGTTGGTGTAGCGACAAGTGGCGGCTTACCAGTCGGCGGTCCCGAGTTTCGAATTCCCAGGTCGACCTCCGCCCAAGCCTTCTACCCTCCGGGGACGGTGTATTGGCATCAGATTCATCTGGGAGGATAAGAGCCCTTACTTGCGAAACGGAAACCAAACTACCTCCTCATATTGACCCCATGTAATAATTAATAGCCAAATATGAAGATAACTAAGAGTTTGTATCAAGTAAATCAGAACGTTACAATAACTTCACTATACTATATTGTACATCGCAAGTCATTTTATAGGCCACATCGCATTCAATAAGCCACTACGATTCTGAATGGAAGTAGAATGCGTGCCGCATCCCACAGGGATTGATCAACGGCGAAAACTTTATCCTTTTATTAAAATTGCTGGTGGTTGTCAGATTCAATGCAGTCCTCTACCAGTCCTTTCTGAAGAAAGTTGTGGAGTTTGACTAAGAAGTTTTGAAACTTCCGTAGCACCCTAATAGTATATTCTCAATGCCATAACAAGATAACAAGTATGAAAAGCCAAACTTTTGTTGAAGCTTTCAAAATGAAGAAACCTACTGTGTGATCATGGGTATGTCCACTGATCATCTCAGGCGGCAAATAGTCCAGTGTTCCACAAATCGTTTCCCGCCGTGAGTGGTTAGAAACCACAGCCCATCCAAAATCGGCAATCTGAAAGTATCTCTACTATGTATATCCAACCGAAAAAAAACTAACGGGCAGTGCCCTATTTCGTAAAGAAAAACTCCTGAGACAGCAATAATTAATAGTGCGAACGAATATTGGACAGATCGACTTCCTTACCTTTATATTTCCTTTTGAGTCTAAAAGAATGTTCTCCGGCTTTATATCACGATGAATAACACGCTTCGCATGGCAGTAGCTCAGTGCATCCGCAAGTTGACGAATGCACCTGAGTAAAGGCAGAGAGTTAGCGATTAAGCGACATGCAGAAGCCTCACCTGACAGAAGCTGGTGTGGTCCTCATTCGGAGAGGATGCACCACTTTTGCACTCGCGAAAATTTCTGCGCCAAAGCGAGCATTCTCCGCCCACGTAATTACCTTAAATTTTACGGGGCATGCCATCGTTGTGATGATCACAACGGGAGTCGTATTTGACAGCGAGGGAGGGCCGGGGTCGTATTTGGTCGTTGTTGGGAGTCGGACCGCCGAAGATCTATACAACCACTATTTCCGATAGTTGAAAATGATAAAAATGATATCTCCTGACGACCCCCACCCCCCCCCCCCCGCTCGCAGCAAAATTCTGGGGGGGGGGCGGGCAGAAATATTTTGGGGAAATTCCCGGAGTGACTAGAATGAAAAATTTCTGTTGCCAATCATGGTATACCCCCCCCGTTCACGGAAAATTATTGGCTGAAAAAACTGGAAATTTTCTGGAAAAATGGAAAAAGTGGTAGGATGTTGGGAAAATCTAGGACAAGTGGTAGGTAGCATGGGGAGGGGGGGGGGTCGTATTTCAGGATGGAATTAGAGGGGTCGTATTTTTAAGGAAACGATCACAACGCGATGGCGTGCCCTGCACTTTTATCAATTCGTTTTGCCATCGCTGGATGGCAGTGCGACCTCGCCCCCGTCACTTGTGTGTCCTACGGGTGCCTCGGCCTCGTGGGCGAAGCGCACCTATCCTGGCGTTTCTTACACAGCTTTTTCTGCGATGTGTTACTGGTACATCCTCATCGATTGCGGACGATGCCACCTTGTTGTGTAAGGGATCTAAAACTACAGAAAAAATACCGTGCTGTCCTTCGACTCTCTAATTTGGCCCCTCTCCTTCAAACGCGAATACAATTCTCCTCCGTCGGCATACTCCAGAATAATGTACACCCGTTGCCGATCATGAAAGTAGCCCTTCAGTCGAAGAATGTTAGGATGCCTTAAAAACAATTCCTGTCAAATTCCAGTCATGACCATGGAGGAAGAAAAATTATGCTAATTGCATTATATCCTTACAGTAAATGATATTGTATTTCGATTTCCCGTTTTACTTGGTGCTGTACATTATATTTCTGGATTTTGTCTTTGAAAAGACCTAAATTATGCGAAATTATCTACCAGGCGAAGAAAATTCAGGGAGATGAGAAAGAATTGGGGGTTCTAAACAAATATGGATACGCAGTTCAATACTAAAGACAGTTGGCACTATAATTCGGAACTCTGGCCGAAACTGAAGCAGGGGTGCTAAATAGTGGGGAATAGCGAAAAGCGAAGTAGCGGAACCGGTTCCAGAAACCTGCAAAAATGTCTTGTGTTCCAGAGGACAGCGATGCAATTTCGTACGAGTTCCGCGTTGCGATCGGGGCGGTGACAGGTTTCGGCACGGCACAAGCTCGTTTTTCCTAATTGCTGTTCCCCGTCGATTCTACTGTTGGTGTAGAACGGACTGAGCCGTTCTACACCAACAGTACAGCCCTCTGACACGCCCAGGCATGCGTAGCGGACGAGAACAACATACATAAGAATACATACATACATATTCGAGCTTGCTGCGGATGAAGGGGCGTGTCAGGCAGTATGAGCGTGCTACGGCGCCAAAACTGTTCTCTGTCAGTTGTTGAAGAGGGTGTGTGGTACAGACCGTACTTACTCGCACCAATTTAATGGTGGAGAACGGGTCTGCCAGCGCGTCAAACTCATCCCACCTGACACGCCCCTTCGTGTGCATCGAACTGGACTAGACTGTACATAAACACACATGACTGCGCATATCTCTGCGTACACAAGCAACGCTCATTCTCATGGGAGCATGTTGAAGGGGCGGTCCAAGCGAGTAAAAAAATAGCCCTGATTTTACAGCTCGCGACTTCTGAAACCGGACGTCCCTGGAAACTAGCAGATTCAACGGCAAATGGCCCCAAGCCTACAGAGTTAGGGATAAACGGGCAAACGGGCAAACAATCGTAAATTGCCGCTTCGTCGCGCGGGCAATGGGCGTGACGTTTTCTCAATTTGCACCACCTTTTCGATGGGAGCAGCGGATTTCGTGTAGACAAGGACGGACACTTATGTCTACTTTGACCGCAATTGTCTTTTCGGCGCATCCTGTCGGGGTCTTGGGGCCCACGGCTCTGGCGCGGCCGAATTACGATCTTTTGCCGCATGTCCACAAGTTAAGATTGCGTTCAAGACTTCGCGACGACAGCGTGCTTTACGGTCCCGGCGTTAGATGCCGGTCGAGCAAGTCGAAAGCATGCGTGTCGATTGGGTCAATAGCCATCGATCGAAGCGGCTGCTGTGAGGAAGTCTGAACGCTGCCTTAGGCAGAATCAATCGATAGATATCTAATCCCTTCGACACACTCGCTGAAAATGTCGGGTCTCTGAATCTCCACATCGATAGGTATACATGTATCAGTCAGCAATGCAAAACGTTGAACCGCCTCCTAACACACCAGAACCCCCAACACCAAGTTGCAAGGTTTTGAGCGCAATCTGAAAAGCAAGTCACTGACCATCTAACCCGTAACTGTGCTCACCTACTTTGGGGAATCTCTTCAGTGCGACGACGCGTTCTGGATTGTAACGAGCGAGATAGACGTTACCAAATTTCCCTTTGCCAAGAGGTCGCCCAATATCGAAATCATCGATTGACCACTTTTGCGGGCTGAAATCGACACAGTGGAGGCCATTAAGATACACAAAAGTAGAACAAACATCAACGAGACGAATCAGACTGAGTTAAAACAAAACATTGGAACAATACCCTTCGATAGAATCTGAGAGCTCTCCGAAGTAGTGGACACAACGTCGGGAGTTTCCTAAAATATCAGTAGAAGTGTGTGCAAATAGTATGTGAAGAGCAAAACCAAGATTAACCTCTTACCTGAAGTTGCATTCAGATGCCTGGAGAGGTTGTTGCCATACTTCAAGCCATCTGACGAAATCGACCTCAACAGATGGAAAACCCGATTCCTCCTAACGCATTCAAAGAGTTAAAAGATCAAAGGCTATAACTGCACTCAGTAGAGCATCAGAGAACGAAAACACAACCTATTTAGCGTAGCTAGGACCACTAAAGTAACCTGTCTAGTAAGCAAAAGGATTCAAAATGATCCCCCGTCGATATGAAAATGGAAGTTCCCGCCGCATTAACCGTATTGGCCGTGGAGCGCAAATTGACCACGGGGCGTCGGTTGTTCCAGAGGCACCACTACTTTGCAGTCCAGGCTAGGGCCGTTGGAGAAACGTTGTTAAAAAGCTTTCCCCCCGGAACTTCCTCTTCTTGTACAACCATTCCCTCTCCTATTAATAATTTTCCTCAGCATTCCCAGCTTTCCACCACTTTTTCAGAGAAAAAGTGAAAAATCACTGTCTCATAAAGAAACTGCTGTCGAGCGAAGGGAGAAGAGGTATACAGCGCACTTGAAGCAGAGAAAACCGAGAAAAGTCAACAGCCAGAACCATTTTTCTCTGAAGGCCGGCGCTGAACCTATACAGTTAAGTTACCGTTACGGGCAAGGTTTGGACGTAAGCAGGCTTTTTTCAAGAGCTTCTCGTGCAAAATCTGGATGCCCGTAGTGCAAAAGATCGCTTTTGCTCAAAGCAATTGGTTTGTCCACCCGGAGCCTCTCTCCCACTGCCTCTAGGTTGGGCAAACCTTCTTTCTGCCTGACTCGCGATCTCTCTGAAACAGAGCACCACAAAGAGAGGCAGGTAAAGGACAGCAGCTGCCAGAGCATGCAAAAGGACATATTGTGAGCCCAGCGTACATCCTGCCGTTGAGAAAAATTCTGCATAATTCGACCCCCTCCCCATTTCCTCTTCCGATGTGAGCCTCACCTAAAGTGTGACCCACCCCTTTATCGAATTTATCATCTTTTATTTCATTTCATTTCATTTATTCCAGAGAACTTCTAAAGACAATCAGTAAGCATGTGAAAGCAATGCGACAAGAATACACACTCAATTGCCACCAAGACCTCTGTCAATCACGCTGAAAAGAGTAGGAGCGAGAGAAATCTTATTTTATTTTATTTTATTTTTATTTTATTTGCGGCCATTACCGCACTACAACTAAAACAGTCAGTTAATCAAAACAGACACAACATTTGTAGAAACAAGGAAATAGTAAAAAAAAGAAGAAAAGGGAAAAATAGAGGGAGGCACAGAATAACCACTTTAAACTAAGTGAACTCAAAACCATTAACAGAGAAAAGACCACGAACTTGGATGACTGTTTAAAATGAAAATAGTAGTAAATTTATGAAGTTGCACGATTAAAAGCATATTTGGCAACATCTACAATATCTACATATGTACAAGTAATTCATACCGGAGAAGAAACTGTAGGGATCTCGAAACAATCTTTGTTCGACTAGCCATTTTTTTGTGTTGACCAATAATATTACGCAAGAATTATTTAACACAGGTTTCAACGGGAGAGGATTGGCAGACAGATAACGGACAGCAAAATCGAACTTGCATCTTCTTTGTCAGCGTTAGCTTTACGCGGTACGACCGCTTTTCTCTTATTCCGTAGAATTTCGGTCGATTGTATCGCCGTGAGGTGAATTCCCAGGTGGTCCATACAAAAACGGCTTTCGATGATTTCCACTTGTCAGCCGGAAAGCCACGCTGGAATGTCGCAGCAGCTGATCTCGAGGAACAGAGTTTCGTGCAAGTGATACGGTCACCATCTCGTGAATCCTATGGAGCTATTTACGAAATGAGAGCTTGTCCCCTCACTATTCATGTTAACAATGTCACAAACGCTGTAAATTAACAAGCCACATCCTCAACACACAAGGTCAGTCATCTGATCAATCCTAACTTTCAGGTAAGAGGCAACTCGTAGATTCGTTTCATCTTCTACCAAATGTTCATATTTAGCAGTGAGAGTCATCGGAATATTTCGTGCTGCCAGTAGCAGAAGCTGATAGTGCCCAGATCCAGCGCGCATTGATCCAAATTCGTTATCTTTGCGATCATCATCATCTTCCTGATTTTTTTTCCAATTTCCTGCCACTTTTTAGGTGTTTTTTTTTGTCCAAAGAGTCCTCCCCTTCCCCCTTCCCTCGCTCTTATGAAAAAAAAACAACCGTTAGGGAGAGGTGTACACAGCACCCTTGAAGCGCAGGAAATCGAGAAAAACTACCAACCGACGACAATCGCCTCAAAGGAAGATACGACCCCCACCTTCCTTCAGCGATGAAAAAACACGTTCCCCGCTGAGGATTCAACGAGGATTTACGACATGCATTGGGAGCGCCTGGTCATGTCTTTGCAAATAATGGGGTGCTCCCGGAAGCGACCCAAACGCCAAGCTTGGAAGTTGCAGCGAACGAGATAACAATAACCAGAAAACGTGAGTGCATATTCCCGAGATGGAGGGGGTGTGGCTGCTTACTTGATAGGACGTGAACAGACGTGATGTGAAGTGCCCACAGAAAAATGGGTCTTCGCGTAGGATATTCCGTTTTGGGCGACTGTGATCCTATACCGTGCTGGACAACAAAGACGTTATTACACAGTCGTTCGCTGCGGATGCTAAGGCGTGTCAGGGGGGGGGGAGGGGGGCTGAGTTAGGTGTGCGCCACCCCACTCCACATCATTAGTTGAAGAGGGTAAGCGACAGCAACTGATCGAAAACGGTCTGATGCCGCGCCAAACCCACACCCCCCCCCCTCTGCCCCAGCATTCGCAGCGAATAACACTGTACATTGTCCCACGACGGCAATACACCAAACGCGGCCACCGCAACGTTCAAATGAAATACGCGGCCACACCCTCTCCATCTACGGGATATTGTGTATGTGTACTTAGGAAACACAACAGGAAAAACGTTTGAAAGGCCGTGTTCAAGAAAATTGTAGCTTTTTCTACCTTTCTCTAGCAACTCCGAGTTGAAACATTTTTTGGTTGGTACCTTTTATCATCGGGCGACTCCGGGGTTGCATAGCTGAGAGTCACCACCAGCATATGTTGAAATGCAGTGATTAGAAAATGTAGTTGAGTACAACGACAGTAAAGGGTCCGAGGAACTGATTATTACCATGCAGGACAGACACCTCATCGTTGGGGGATCCCCAGCAGGGGGAGGCCGCATTTGGTCGCTGAGGGGGGACGTACAGATTCGACCAACATCCTCAACTAATGATGTGCTCTGTACCGTGCCTTGTACCATGAGCACCGCCTAGTACTTAGTGGGAGATACTGCATGCGTTTTGATATAATGATCTGACCTTGTGAGCAGAACCCCCAAAAGCTTGTGTAAAATACTGCTGATTACGCCCCTCCCCCAAAGAGGGTCACAATACGACCTTCCAAAATGAGGTGATATCGCAGGGTACATCATTGGTTGGGGATTTTAGTCGAGTCCGTACGACCCCCCCTCTCTCTCCTGGGGACCAAATACGACCCCCCCCGTTGGAGATTCCCAACAACGATGTGCCATGTGCGCGCGAACATCCAAAACGCTCTCTACTGTTGCACTGGAGCACGCTGTTTCGCGACATGTTGCAATATGGGTGAGAAACCCAGAAGTTTCTTTTCTTGGAATAGGTCTATCCCTATTGCCCTCTTGAGCGTAGCATTTCCAAAGTGGGAAAAGCAGCGCTGTTAAGCTCTAAGCTTGGATTTATTAGCTGTGCCTAAGCCAATCTGAACATCTTCTCTTCAAGGAAACATCCCCGTTGTGTCATCGTTGTTGGACTTTCAGTGTCACCTACCTTGCTTTGAGCAGCCACACCTTTCTTCATATGTGACCTCTTGTGGAACCAGAAACCGAGCAATATCTAGAAGACTACCCCTCGGAAAAAACTATTGTTTTCACTGACTGGCCCACTAATTTGAAAAAATTTCCCCTTTTGTTTTTTGTTGTGAGGACATTCCAGGCGGCATGAAACCCACCGTCAACCGTGGCAAACCTATCTCCAATCATTTGACAGACTATGAGTTATGTGCTCTACACACACCATTTGTTTGTTGAAGTTTTCAGTGAATACTTCATTCAGCCAGGCCGAATGACATCGCCGTCTTTATTGCGCATGCATTGCAACTCTAACTTCCGAGCAGGGGTGTTGGATAACGTGGCAGCCCTGGGATGAGGCTCCTTCGTGCAGCGCAGTATGTCTTTCAAGGATCAGAAGTGTCCAGGCGTCTAACTGGAGAAGTTTTTCAATGACAGGGCGCCAGTCGGATAGGCGCGGCTTCGCCGCAGAATGGTCGAAAAAATTGTTTTGAGAATTAACCTGCAATTTACCATGTTCACTGGCTTGTATATACCATCCTCTCCGACCCCCGTGGGAGGACAGTCATCAAAATTTTCTATAGCGCAATCCCGTCACTGATGAGGAAGCGCAGAATAAACGGCACCAACCATTTGGTATACTCGCTACGGTTATCCCTAACTAACTTCATCTGCCCAACCATTGCTCAGTTTCACTTACTTCCCATTTCCTGGAGTTTTCGGATATGTTTTGAGGGTTTTTGTCCCCGGCACCCTCACCGCTTTCTTTTTTTTCGACTCCTCATCGGCGAAGCTGCGGATGTTGGGCATTCATTCGTTATGTGTCCGCGCAAATGTTTCCTATACGTTTCCCCACAAATTATCCGCTCTCAGGAGTCTTATGAACGCGAACTACGAATTTTTGAAAGTTTTGTAGCGAGCACGCCCACCTATAGCACGCCCCGCCCATCACGGTTGTGACTCCCTCATTTCATCCGCCAACTGACTGCTTATCGTTTTCCACAATTTCCGCTCTCCGGGATCTTCTAAACCGAACTACGCGAATTTTTGAACTATGTAACTCACAACTGTGCGCATGCCCCGCCCACAGTGGGCGGAGCTTAGCTCAGTTCATGTGTGTTCCGTACATCTTGACCCATGCCCTACCCAACCCACCCTTGACGCCCGCCCCCCAACTGCGTTTTACAGGTAATCTCCGAATTTCCGAGACAGTACAAACGACAGACGTTGGCGATTTATATATAGTAGGTAGGATGACATCTTTTGCGATAGCCACAGTACTTCATATCCCCACCTGCGGCTCTCTTCCTGCTGCGCACCTTGCATCAGCCTTACAGTTCTCTCCCGGTATTGCTCACATGGTAAAATCTTCTATCTCTCAATAACTGTAACAACAGTCTAAGACTCGCAACCCGCTGCCGACTTCTGAATCAGGCCTGCACTTCAAATACGCCCTCTCCTCGCGATCAAATAAGACCCTCTACTCCTATCCCAACAACAATGACGCGTCCTGCTTGCACGACCTCCATCACTTCCCTGTGCCTACTTTTCTCGAAAAGAACGACCGGTGATTTTTTCGGCCCTATTACTCGGCAAGATCCAAAGGCGGACAGTGCCGTCATAGTAAAAATGTGCTAATTGTCCCGTGCATAGAACTGCAAGTTATGGCTGTGAGTATTGTAAGCGCAGCGTGCCACACTTTCACCTCAGGCCGAACACCCCATTTTGCACAGAAGATATGTAGAGAAAGATCGCCTCAAAAAGAACAAAAGTCCGTTTTTTATAGTTTTATGAACGTATCGACGTCGGTTGTTAATATTGTGAAATTACATAATCGTTATTATGGCAGGCAATAATGCAAGGGGAATTAGTAGAGTATGTTTGCAACAGCCACAGAGACGACACATAAAACTGAACGGCACGTTACAGATTATTCATAGTCAATCGTAAATTAGGTGCCAGTGGGCGCAATATTCGGAAGGACATAATTTACCATAGCAGCAAAAACTATTTAAGTTGAGACAGCACGATCTGGCTTATTGTTGCGTGCCTTGCCTTCATTGTTCGTCCTTGTCCTTTGTTCCATGCTTCAGCATACGGGTAAACTCAACGTAGTCAAAATATCCATTTTTGATAGGAGCGTCACGGAACAATTCGTCTACCTGAATAAAAACTCTTGGTAGTCCGTGATGATAGCCTGACCCATTCAAAACCAAGTACTCTACAAGAGTTGTGGTGTAGCAATACTGAACTTGTTTCACAGCCCTCTTAAAGGCATATTCCGCGATCGTTTCGGTGCAATCCACGCTTTGCAGAGAGTAGCCGGAACCACAGTAACAAAAATGTTTCACTTTCACGGCTCGAAAACGAGTGACCACGCTTCGAGAGGTCTGTCATTGAGGTAGGGCTCCGCCCACTGGGATTAGCCTCGCCCCTTCAGCCTTTTTGACGACTTCCGCTTCTTTTTTGTTCACTGACTAATTACCACATACTTTTTTACTTTCTGCGCCCGCCCTACTATTTGCAATGTATCCGTGTACTAAATTTTTGAAATAGACGGCTCAGGCTCTAGAGTCCAGCCCTACCTGTTCATGAGTGTATCGATCCCCCATTGTGGTTAGAAGTTCACGGAGACGATCTTCCGTTAGTTTACCCGAGTTATCTTCGTCAAAACATTGGAAAGCATTTCGTATGACCTCCTCCGGATCAGTACCTGGAAAAAAATTAATAATTTCACAGCTTCACTCAATCCTTCGTAGTTGAATTCATTACCTGTGAGTTTTTCTCCGAACAACGTCAGAAACATGGTAAAATTGATGGCTCCAGGCGCCTCATTAACCATGGCATCAAGGAACTGCTCATTGACATCCTTGCCTAAAATTGAAGGAAAAACTGCTGAAAATAATGTGTAGCCTCACAAACCGTTGGGAGATTTCAAAAAAATGACAACTGGAATTGAGCAACTTCAGTTGTCACGGAAGCACAAATGGAATGGGACAAAGCAGTAACGAGTAAACTTACTCTAGTGAGCTCCCTATCAATTATATGGAATCATCAAGTAACTGCAGTAGTTTACAGGCGCTACTTCGCTATCCCTAGCGGTTTACGTAATCGTTTTCAGTTTTTGACTTCGAAGGAGCCGCGGAAAGGAATGGATATGTATAGGTCGAACGTATCGGAGACATCTATGAGTAGGCACCCGGCAAAAAGTTTCAGACATCTGTTCGGCTGACTCTGCCTTCTCACTACTTTTGGAAAGGTGAAAGACCATGGATTGGCAGAAGCGGAAAAAAAACGAAATAATTAGATCCGCATTGATCAGCAATATCGAGAAATGGCACGTCACCAATCTTCCGATTCTTTCAGTCTGCACCTATCCACCTTTTCCTCAACGCTAACTTTCCACTTTCATGCTTCCGCTCTTCTCCCGGTCAATGCACGTCAAGCCGATTCTCTTATGCGCGCTCACTGGACGCCCTAGAGAGATACGAACTGCCAGTCAGGGCCGCCAAGAGGCGCGTCAGTGCTTTTTCGATAGAAAAAACCTGAAATTGTTTGTCAATCCTACTGAATCGCGCTGGATACTGAGCTAGTAGCTTCGATGCTAAATAAACCCGGTCAACGAACCTCTACGCGGCTCCTTTGAGGTAAGCAAGGCCATCTGGTTGTCAGATCACCTAATTCTACCATCGAAACAACCCAGTTCACTCACCATATACTACATTTCTGATCAGGGAAGGCCGCCAACACCATGGAACTTTGAATGGAGACCTGGGTAGATCGATAGAGTCTATAAGGTTATTTACAAATATAGATAGCAAAACTGCAACCTGCATTTCACAAGCAACTTATGAGCAGGTAAAGTTTGTAATGGTGCAGTAGGGTGGAGGCTTGGTGAGCTGTGAAGCATAAGCGAGGAATCGCATACGTCGAATCGAGTCGTCGAACGTCGAACCTTACCACTGAACCACCACGATTCCTCGCTTATGCTTCACAGCTCACCACCAAGCCTCCACCCTACTGCACCATTACAAACTTTACCTGCTCATAAGTTGCTTGTGAAATGCAGGTTGCAGTTTTGCTATCTATATTTGTAAATAACCTTATAGACTCTATCGATCTACCCAGGTCTCCATTCAAAGTTCCATGGTAAGTTGGCGGACTTCCCTGGTGAGCAAAAGAACGTCTGACACACCTAGTGATGCGAACATTTCTTGAAGATCCGCCTGATCGATAAATCCGTCCCTATTCTGGTCAATCATGTTGAATGCCTCCTTGAACTCCTGAAAACAGAGTATTTCAGAACACTTATAGAGGGTGAAGCCTGAACACAGTAAATACGAAATCTTCAGCTTAACTCACTTGAATTTGCGCTTGGTCAAACATAGCGAAGACATTGGAAGTGGCACGTTGGGGTCGTTGACGACGATTCACCGTCTTTCGTGAGGCCATTTTTGCTGTTCACCTGGAAATATTAACTTTCTTCATGAACATAAAAACAAAATTACATGGTACGTGACTGGTGAAAAACACGACCATATTGAGCGTTTGAGAATTTCTCAACTGAAAAAAAAACAACCGAACCGGCAAAGAATTCAAATTTCAACCCCATTCACTGAAAGTAGACCGTAGTGCCCAAAAATGGAGCCGTTGTTATGGCGGCTCCCGTACCATATTCAGAAAAACTCATGTGAAACAACATGTTCCAGTAACTACAAAAACAAGTTTTACATGAAAAGCCACTTGCTCGTACCTTTAAAGCCAATCTATAAAAAATTGGCCAAGCTTACCAGACCATAAGCCTATCCACGAGATCCACCCTCCCCGATTTCTATGATGGACCAGGAGAGGTAGAGGAAAAACACAATTTCGTAAACCATCAAAGCTCATGTCGCACGCAGTGATAAGGGACATGGAAGATCCTGAGTAAAAGACTATTGCTGTTCTTCTGTGGGCAAGAGTAAGTCAGTACAAATGTTTTCATGGTCAGGAGACGATGTAGACGTTTTCATAGCGGTCGAGCAAAGACCTCCTACGTTTGCGTCAGGCTGAAGCCAGCTGCGCAGTTTTCAGGGTTTGCTCACTCGTATGCAGTACCGAGGACCACTGTCCTGATACTAGAAGAACGAGCGCCCACTTGTCTGGAAGACCACATCACTATGTTCAGGGTGTACACTTACCCGATCACCCACCATACGAAGCGACTCTCCCTCTGGAACAGGTGAGTGGGTAAGTGAACACCCTGAACAGCGCTCTATGAGCGCAAAACCAGTGGGGAAATAACGCATACAACCGTTGTGTTACCGGGGAGGAGATGTGCACTTCTGTCCCCCCTACCAGGTAGCACAACGGTTTCATGCGGCATCTCCCCAACTTCCAAGTTCAAAAATAAGCTCACTTCTGAACCTGTCAACGTTTGGCCGTTTAATGAAACTGTCAACTTTTGTCGTTCAATAACTGTTACAACACTACTTGCACCTTCATCAAGTAGTAATGTGAGATTTATGATGCCTTCCTCATGATTTTCCTGATGTTTTTGACCTTCCCTCCTCCCACACCCACTAACCTGCTCGTAAATGTGATGTACAGGAAGGTTCCAGGCTCATAATTTTCCAACCTCTACTGCGTACCCCTTAGGCTGAGAGAAGGTCTTCTCATAGTCTTCGCTCATAATTTTCCAACCTCTACTGCGTACCCCTTAGGCTGAGAGAAGGTCTTCTCATAGTCTTCACCTGATACCGGCTTTCATTCCATAAGCAAGAGAAAAGGCACCTTTCAGCTAAAATCAATGCAAATAGCTTAGCAAATAGAGCAGCCAATGAAGTTATTGCCCTTTTGCAAGAAAACGTTGTGAAAGGATATTACTAACAAGTAGTTAGCACTGGGCTTGCTTTTTATCATC
>MU927614.1:0-23311 GCA_036418165.1 Cooperia oncophora
TACACGGCTGCATGAAAGTACTCACACAAATATCCATACCGCAGCTGTTTCATATCAATCCTTTTGCTTCGTACTTGTTGCACTAATTGTACTTCACAAATGAGGCGATATTAACATCAGCATCGGTCAACTTTTGTAGGCTTCCGAGTCGGTACGACTGGCATGATGGGACGCTATACGGGTACGTTCTTTTGAAAAGGCGCTACGCAGCGCCTGCTTAAGGGCGCCGGATTTAGTCCTGCTGGGCCTATTAATCGTACACGTCTTGGGTATCTGTCGTGCCACTTGCCTTTAATGAGCTGGCACGAAAATCTCTAAGACGTGTAGGACTACATAATACGCCTAGCAAGACGAAATTCGGTGGCTCTGAGCAGGCGCTGCATGGTGCCTCTTCCGAAGAAGGTACCCTTATAGCCTCTTAGCAAGCTGCGACATGCCGACCCCGAGCTCACCGCATCCGCCCGCCCACTAATGCCCGACCTATACTGAAGCTTGTATCCGTTCATTTGTGAAGTACGATATGAAACAATTGACCATTCTAGGAGAGTAAAAATCTTGATTTGCATGATTTGGAGCTGATGCGGAGTTTGACCACCAGACTGCTCGCGCGGTAAGCATGCTTGTTGCCACCACACCACATCTGCCTCGAATGACATACAATGGACTTCGTATACTACACAATCCTTACCAACCAAGACGTAAACTCTCCTTCGTCATACTCTTCAACGTTTACCTGCTGAAGTGGAGGGGGTTACTAGCTGTGCGCATTAGCAGTGGAAGAAACTGGCTTTCGAGCTGCTTTGTGCAGCATTACGGGAATACCAGCTAAACGGATAAAAATTGTTTTTTGTAATGTATTAAATCCGAGAGCCGATTTCAGTCCCATGTAGGAAAGATTGCTGCTTGACGTCAAACGGACTTCATGAGCATCCTTAACGGGGGACCTGTAGTTATAGATGTCGCCGCATACCACGTAGTGCGAAGTCAAACTTCAGATCGACTTCCTCATGAGCTAATCTAACCTTCCCTCACCTGTGGTCGGGAGACTGGTACCGCACTTGTCTGGGAAGATTAAAACTTTTAGTGGTGCAATGGCCTCGCGAGATATTGTGCCACGTTCACTATGCCAATGATGGTAAGATTCTGAATGGTGAATCGCGGAATGTTTTCATTTTTGAAGTTCTGCCATCAGGTGTTAATGTTTAATTTGTGTGCTGCATTAAGGGAGCGTTCAGAGTTCGCGTTGACGCGTGCTGGCGCGCTGTTACGCTCGTTGGCTACATTGCAACAGTGTTCCAATCTTATAGACGCGAACGCATCCGCAGACGGGAACCAATTGGCGCAGTCGGCGCCGATAGGTGGAGGGGGAGGGGATCGTATCCTACTTTCTGGACTCAAGGAATTTCTCCGGGCGCGAGACAACTTTTATAATGGCTTTCCGTGGTTATTCCCCTTTCTCATGTTTTATCCCCGCCTCCTTTCCAGCCCACCTGGGAGCTGTTTAGGGAGCAAGTGGATAATTCCCTTAGAACTTGGGAGGTAAGAAGTAGGAAAAAGTCGTTGAACTCCCGGGGAGCGATACGTATTCTCCAAAAATTCTTCCCAGCGTGAGCAAGTGCCCTGATGTCGATAGAGTCCGAATGCGAAGAGAAACGCGCCGAGAAAAGAGCGTACCTCGAACCAGCAATCCGAACACTATCTTCACATCAAAATTTTAACTCAAAATTCCGCGGTAAGCTGTTAGTCCCCTAGTAAGGATCCTATTGAGTTCTTGATTACGGCACGGCCTGCGCTACACTGCAAATCTTTGAGATGCGGCAGGCGTGGCTGCTCACCCCATCTGGACGTTGCGGCAGCCGTGCTTTTGGTGATATATTTTCATATTGGAACAGCAATAATCGTACTTTATCTAACTCAACACAAGATGGCAGCTGTCTCGAATTGGAATAACTCGCGAATGTCCAGTCCCGCGCCACATTCAAAACAGGTGTGTGCAGGCGTAGCCACACCTGCCTGGTCTCAGGCAGCGTTCATACTTCGCGACAGCAGCGGCAGCGGCGATCGCGGCGACCTCGGCGATCGCCGCGATCGTCGGTACGTGGCAGAGCGCGCCCCAACGCTATTATGGACTGCTCGCTTGATAAATAAGGAAATCCAACTTGTGAGACCTTCTTTTCACCTTTATATTGCTACTAATTAGTAACTTACGACTTTCTCTACATAAGCGGATCTGGATTATGAGGTTAGGAGATTTCACTTCTTTTTAGGTCCGGATGAGGCCAACTCCCTTTCTGGAGTGACTCTTTTTGTTTCTTTCGCGTTTTTGTTGTTTTCAAGTTTAGGGCTAGGCGCTCGACAATCTAATCGTCTTAACTGTTCCAACTTCAAGACATTTTATTTAGTTCACAAGTCGAGTCCAGACAACCGAAGAAAAAAACAAAAAAAAGATAAGAAAACTCACCTAGGATGCAGAACACTAATCATTTTACGCAACATCAACAGGTGAAAACGTTATAACCTCATGTATAAGCTCGACGAATGAAAAAAGAAACAATAAAAACCTACCCTAAATGAAGCTCTCACGCTTTTTTGCTCATTTCTATCCTGAAGAAAGAAAATAGGAATAGAAACAAAAGCCATACGTTGAGTTCAAATTTTCTTTTTTGTTTGTTGCTCTCCATCAAGCTTCAGAATACGTAAGAAATGCAGTCAAAGGAAAAAAAAGATAAATTGAGTCGCTTCTTCCCAAATGCCTCCGGAGCGCAAGTAATAGCGTTGGGGCGCGCTCTGCCATGTATCGACGATCGCGGCAGTATCACCGCGTTGATCTGCCGCTGTGTTGTCTGCGAAGGAGAACGCTCCTCAGCGAGAACTGGGAGCGTGTATGGATTGCCGATGCATCCTTCTCAGCTAAGCTCTTTATCCCTGCGGAGCATCCTTACCAGCATAACTTATGTAGTTCAGAGAGGAGAAAGCGTTTTATTGCTTCGACTGGCGAACTGTTCGAGGGATTTGACCGGACCGTGATCGAGGTAAGTGCGGGTTGCGGGTAGCAGCATCATTTTTCAGTGGCGCCTCCGCCTTCGACTATCCATATGAGAACTCAGGAATCTCCCGCGTTCTCAAGGCAGGACATGCATGCGCAACTGAATGTTTCCAGATGTTTCTGTAGGTCACTATTTTACTTCTATCGTTTCCCTTTTCTCTCTAACACCATCTTTTGTCCATTTTTTTTGTAAGAATAAAGAATTTTGTGCAATTGTTCTACGTGTACATCTGAGAGGCTAATGCCGTTAAGGCGCGCTGGAGCTCATTTTTAAAGTGCCTACATCACCAAATCGGCTGAAAACTCGTATCTAGGGGTAACATAACATCCTGCTCACAAATATGACATCCATTTCTGGCGCTTCGCTAATGGAGGACACTACGATTATCTTCTGAGTTCAGCTTCAGCTGAGGGCAGATAATCATAGTGTTCTTTATTAGAGTCAGCGCCAAGAATGAATGTCATAGTTGTAATCAGGATGTTAGATTACCTCCTTATACAATTTTTCAGCGGATTTGGTGACCTAGGCCACTTTGCTTCGGGAAGAGCTCGCAGCCGCAAAGTAGCGACGGGCGATTCTACCATTGCGCCAGCGAATGGTCGCACGCTCACATCCTCGGCGGCGAATCGCGCCGGCCAATAAGAGGGCTTGCACTCAGGCCCACGTTCTTTCTCAGGCCCCGGTGAGGCGGGGGGGGCGGGGTAAAAGACATGTGCAAACGGGAAAATTCGCGGAGTAACCAACAAATTACTTTTGAACATCGCCAACAGTCTGTGAAAGGCGCCTTGCTTCCCCTTCCACGAGCCTGGCCAGAACAAGAAAAATCAAACTATCAGAGAATTTGTCGGATCAATGCCACCCCCGCCCTACACGGAGCTGAGGATGTTCCTTAACCTACAAAAGGCGCTGTTGCACCACCGTGCCTACACGAGTTGACGGTTGGAGCAAGTCCCACGGTACCATTATACGCGTAGAATTGCCACATACACACGAAAGAACGATCTGTTTTAACAAAAAGCGTTCAAGCAAGCCTTCCTACGAGATAGTCAACCAGCGGCTCGAGTTTGAGAACGGGATTATTTTTTGCGTCCTAAACAGTTTTGAGGAAGAAATTCTGTTAGCGCCTAACACCGTGGTGCACAAATGCTGGGCCTCGAAAAAAATCTAAGCCCTTCCTAACAGATCTTAAATGTTCTGTCATGAATAGGAAAGAATTATGACGAAGCATGCTAGCTTGTTAGAGAGACTGAAGGACCGAGACGGACTGGAGATTGGGCTTTTATTGAAGCCACTACAACAGAACAACCCAGCGATTCATACAAAATTGGTTCTTTCTCGTCGTTGCCTTCTTGACACCATACACTCTCTGTTGTCGGTTTCTTCCTTACGTCGCTTGCGGACGCCCCTGTCAACTCATCCTTTTGGGTAGTACCAAGCGGATAAGATGCCATTTGCTGCAAGCTTCTTGCGTAGTTTAGAGTGTTGTAAAGAAAAGCAAACCCTTTGATCTGTTAATCTTCAATAGCAGATTAGAAGTTTCCGGAAATGACGGCATCAGGGGTAGTTCTCTAGAGCCTCCCAATCTTATAGTTAGAAGCTGTGCTCGCCCAAGGCTAAGAACTTCGGCAATCGTCTATTTACTGGTGATAACGAAAAGGATAGCGAGTGACACCAGCTTATGGCCCGGGTGTAACTCGCTTTTGTCATACGGATTCGATATTTGCGTCAGCGGAGTTCAGACTACCAAGATACAATGTTCTAGCCAAGTCCTTACCTCCGGAGACGAGTTTCCATAAAGGCAGTTGGCACGATAATTGGTACTCGGCCTAAAATGCTAGCAGGGCGCTATATAGTGGGGAAAATGGCGAAAGAACGGAGTGAAACGGTCAAAATCCTGCGAAGAAAAAGCCTTCGTTCTCAGTGACTTGTAAATCGATTTCGGACGAGTTTCCCGTAGGCATCTTGCCAATCACCGCTACCGAAGATACGGCTGCATATGTGTACCCATGTATGCATGCAGCATCACGGCCGCTTCATACCAATCCCTTCGCTTCATAGCAAATGAATCAATACGAGCGTCAGGAACGGTCGTCCATTTGTGGGCGGGCGGGCGTGGTGGGCGTTCGGTCGGTATGTTGTAGCTTGATAGGGCCCTTATAAGGGTACCTTCCTTGGAAAGGGCGCTGCGCAGCGCCTTCTCAGGGGCGCGGAATTCCGTCCTGCCAGGCGTATCATCCTACTCGTCTTCAGGGATTTATCGTGCCAACTGCCTTTAAAACTTGGTCTCAGGGAGTGGGGGGATTGAGGGCAGTAAAGTCATGAGATAATGGTATTTCAAGCAATTATAACAAAGAGGTAATCAAGTATGAACCCACATTGAAACGAAATGAAAATCCTGTGACAGGAACTTGTAGGAGGTATTCAAACAGTTTTGAGAGTCCTTATCGTTACTGATAACTGTTATCCATTTGTTGCGAGATGCTCCTATCTCAGAGCTTTGTCCGATAAAACCAGGAAAAAACTTTTCTACGCTGATTTAGTCTTTTGAGATGCGCCACGAATTCGACTTCCATTCGAAGCCGTAGTGGCATTCAGTTCCTGGGCGGTGGGATTTTATTCCTGAGTCGGTATGGAGAGGGCAGGGCCTTATGCACTCTTCAACGCGAAGCCCGGACCACTAGGTCCGATGCAAGGTCGGTCGACATTTCTCTATTTTAAGGTTATGGAGAGGAAAAGTGGCAACGAAAGTATCGTTTCGAGGGGGAGCGACCACAGTCGTGACCGACAAAGGATACTCGCTTGGAAATTTTCGAGCCTTTTGCGATGGCTGTTACGGTGTGAAAAACCGCGTCCGTCGGACACCATCCATAGCCATCTGGCTCTGAAGGTGTTGTCCACCTAATCGAAAAATCACACAGATTCATTTGATTGGTTGATCTGTTGGGGGGGGGGGGCTTGTCCTTGTTCCACGATCAAGCAACGGGCGGCTCATTTGGATGCGACAAGTTGGACCGCGAGTTTCAGCGGTCCCAATGGGGAACCAAACTGCCCTATTGAGACCGTTGAAGCCCGCGGTCCACGGTGCACCACGCATCCAAGTGAGCTCCGGGTTGTAGGCTATCGGCCTGGTTCAGTACATCGGAGAGCCTTCTTGTACACATTATGGCCCCCATACAGAATTCGCAAGTGGTTGCCTACTCCAAAATAGTCTAGGTTTCCAGCTTTGCAACTCCTCGGTAGCGAGATGGGAGGGTCCAGTTGCAGTGCACTACAATGAGCGATGTAAACAATTCCTGCCTGCTCGCAGAAGCAGCAGTCACTCTCATAAACAAGTCGACTGCTTTGTTAGTATGTCATTCATTCTAGGAGACTATCACGCCATCTCCAGGAAGCCTTAGACTGAGGTCTCTGTGGACCGTGTGGACTGTTAGATGTGTTTCAATAATCAGCTCTCCCACCTAAAACCGCTCATCGTTGTCGGATTACCACGTCATTGCTTTCCTGCGACCGATATCAACTTGGCAGGGATTGATGGGAAAATCACTGCCCGGAGTGATATTGAATAAGTGTGATAATGGCCAGAACTCTGGAGCCCCCTAACGGTCCATTCAGGCTGTCACAGTTCTCGCGTTATTCTTGATGTCACCGGAAAATTTCGCCACCATGCTGTAAAAGGTCTCAGAGACCACACTCAACAGTCGTCGATAGTGGCCGGCTGTACCGCCGAATGGTGGCATAGTATTTCCTTCATCACAGAGAATCGATGTAACTCAAGATAATAATTTTCTTTTTGATCTTTGTCGATTCGATCTCAGGGAGGCCTTTATCGGGTAACGGATTCCCTGGGGTGAATGGCATGCATCCTCGAACAGAAACAATCCATCTGCTCAAGATAGCAGGCATCGCTATTGCATCAAATATGCCTGTTCACACCGCTCCACAAGTGCTGCAGCTGAATTGCACACCTCGTTGCCGCCAAAGGAAGTTAGAGCAACAGTTGTCGATATGAAGGGGGCCAAAATTTGTGCAAACAGGCTCTCAGAAGTGCTGGACCAGGACGAGATACGCTACACCTCGGTGCTCATTTGGATGCGACCCCGGGTTGCAACGGTCTCAATGGGGAAGCAAAGTTCCCCATTGGGATTGCTGAGGGGGGTCGCATCCAAATGAGCGTGCCCGTCGATGCGATTCGCGAACTGAAATCGACACCTCCGGTCGACCAGATCACTGTGGTTGATTTTTCACTGGATCCTAAAGCTTGAACAGGGCCAGGCGGCTATGAAGGTGAGGAATGGCTTCGGAAGCATCAACGTCTAGTTATGTATGTATGATGTTCTGGGAATATTTCTTCTTACTCTGACATGGGTAGGCCACCACAGGAATCTCAAGCTTCATGCACCCTACGTCCCATTAAATTTTGCAAAGAGCCGACATCGTGCCGCTCGCAGCCATGAGGTTACGTTATCCAGTACTGCGACCGCAATAGGACGATCTTGTGCGGGTCGACCGAAGACTGCATTTCAGTAATCAACTTGTCCACCACCTGCGGGATCAGCTCCATGTGGTCTTCCAGGAATCCGTTCATGTGCGATCTGGCTTGGATCGCGACTCTGTACCACGAGTTCAAGTCCTGCGGTCGAGGTCCGGCTACCAAGTAAACACGACATCCGCATTGCAGCCACATTGCTTGGGCCGCTACTAGGGACAACCAACTTCCTGGCTTAGGTTCGGTGGGAGGCAAGACGATGATGACGTGACCGAGGATCATCGAATAGCTCGTCTTCCGTCATATACCACTATCCTGCGTTTCCTTCTGGAAAGCTGGTGTGTGCACCACACTCGTTAGTTGTGTGGGCTTTCGGGTTGAGTTCCGAACACGTCATCGGAACTGCTAGGGTTGGTTGGGCGCTTAGTAAGGTAGTGTTCATTTCCTAACCTCGAAACGCGTTTAGGCCTCTGAAGAAGACGACCAAGTCGAAACGTTAGGCCGTAAAATAAAGATTTCCACCTAAAAACCTCGAGTGGCATAGCAATATAAACAGAAATCTGTAACAACAAGACTTTTATGTCCACGATGTAGTGCCAAGTTCACGAGATCTCTAGCTTCAACTTCGTAGTAGGGCAAATGGTCCAGTGCAAAGTGCACACGATTACACCCATGTGTTCATGGTTCAAATCCCAGCCGCGACTTTTTGCTACACTCCGTTCCTGTTTGGAACTGCTGCTCGCAACCCTTCGTAAGCTCTTCCTGGTGGTTTTCGGCAATACACCCAACGTGAAAAGTCCAAGGGCCTTCACATCACGACTTCTTATTGCGCTTCTAATACTATCCACACTCTCTGAATTTCTACATTCCCAGCACTTCTAACTTCTCTAACAACCCGCAATCTCTTCCGCACCGTTGAGGCCCATTCATAGCCGAGAATCGTATTCAGAGGCAAATGAGCGCAAAAATCTCAAAAGAAGAAGATGCAGAAACAGACAAACTGATTGCGTGAAGGTAAGCTGCAGGGTGGCACTGAGCCTTTCCATGCTCATATAAACTGCAGTTCATTGTCCTGACGCCAACCTAGGTCGCTGCCGCAATTTCGGATTGATTTGGTCCAGTGGCTAAATGAACTTGTTAGGTACACATCAATTAGTCTATGTCGCCAAGGCAGCGGAGAAATTGTCCACTGCCCAATATGGAAGTGTAACAGTCATGAAGCGCACTTGCCCAAAGGCAAATCAGTAAGATTCGTCGAACCAGCATGGTTAAACCTGTCAACCAAAGAAAAAGTTCTGCTCAAACTGGGTCCGACAGCGGCTATGGAAGTATTTAGGCAAGAACGCAAATGTCCCCCGCCCCCCCCCCCCCCTGTCGCCTATAAAATTTTGAATCTGGTGGTGAAAATGCGTGAAGACCTTTAAAATCGTATGGGAGTCAGTCGCGACGTCTCTCAAGATAATTCAGTTGGCTTCAGTGCTCAAATCACCTTTCATTCCCCAAAGTTCAATACTGTAGAGATTTATAGCGTTTAGCTGACCACAAATCAGAAAGAGATTACGGTGGTGGTTCTCAGTCGTCAAGTGTAAGATTCATAGCCACTGGGCATTGAAGTATGATATCAACACAAGCCTTGGCTTCTGAATTTGTCTATAGCTCAACGTCCTTCCACTTCTGGAACTACTGGATTGTAAGGATGAGCAGGGCGGAATGAAGCCGGTAAATTCTAATCTTTCACCGCCTTGGAGAGTGCCCTGGGCACCTCCAGCCAAGCTTATCGATTTCTTAGGCTTTCTATCTAGCTGCACTAAGGGACACTGGAGAACCAATGCCATGAACACTAGCCCTTAAAAGAAGGATTCTATGTAAGCTGAGGCTCTCACAAGGCGCGTGTCGTACACCGATAACGTGTTCCCTTGGCATCTTTCTGTTCATAGTTCTGCGATTCTGCTCAATGAAGGCGTACTGACCTTTCTCGTCCTACGTCTTCGAGGCAAGTGGGAGAGCTGCGCTGGCAGCGGTTTAGCCACGTCGACCGAGAACTTCTGTATCGGGATGGCGCAGTGGATAAGATGGCGAGATCGCTGATCTGGTGTCTATGGTTCGGATATACCATCTCAACTCAACAATTCTTCTTTGCTTCCTTGTGATTTGCCTTTATCAAATGCACCATGACCGTTACCACTTCCATTTGGTGTCACCGCGTGCCCTTAGCCAGACATCGGACTAATGAGTGCTTTTTCCAACCATTTGCACTAGCAAACTGAACGCACAATTATTGTGCTGCGCAGCTTCACACAGAGTTTGCAGCTCCACCGGAGGGATGGCCTCATATTTGTCACAAATTCCTGATACTGCTCGCAACGTGAGAAGACATAGTCTGACGCTTACAAAGTCGGAGGGAAAATTATTCGAACTACCAGAAATCAAAAAGCGCTAAACTGCTACCCTGGGAGATCCGCTAATACAAAAAATAGGCATTTTGCTTCAGCGCTATAAAGCAAAATTCCCTACCTCTCTTCGAACCTTGCAAAGACACGCACAATCTGCTAGCTAACTTAACCGCCTAATTGAACGTATAATAGTAGTTTAGAAGTCGAACGTATTGTTCAGGGTTCATCGCCCGGTCGGAGTGCGAAAAGAATACCGAATGCGCCATTGGGCCCTAGCGGCTTGTTTTTAGACATTACACCTGTTCTTATCTCCAGTGTATACGGTAATACAGTACTCACTTAGCCACGTCGCTTTCTTAGCACTTACTCCTCATCTCTTATCATTTTTGAGTGCGAGATCCTATTCACTATTTACAGACCTTACATCTCTTTGTTTATTATACCGCCATAAGCCACGAATGCTAAGTCAAATAGTGTTTTCGGCGGCAGTTCGGTGACCGAGGGCTTTCGCACTTTGTAACTTCCAATATCAACATTCAACCCATCACAAGCTAATGTTGATGACTTACAAAGCGTTGGCAGGATTATTTCATGGTTACCTCGAGCGAGCTTGCATCAGCTCCACAAGAGTTTATAAGTTCAGCAGAGTGAGACCTGTGAGCCGGAACCAGTAAGGCAGCGAATGCAAATTGCACCCCTTGTTGCCCCAAACTGTGCATCCTTAAAGATTCTCACAAACCAAACGGTCGTAAGACCTACTTTTCTCAAGAAGCGACCCCCGTTGTTCCTTCTTCTCTTGTCAGCGCCCTTGGCTACAGAATTAATTGAATAAAAACTTTATTGAGGCGTTATGTAACAAAAAGCTCAAGGAATTCAAATTACCTAACGCTTATGCCCTCTTGTTGAAACTCAGGTCAATTCAAATGACCCCCCCCCTGCAGAATACATTGGCAGGAAAAGTTTTCCTCAAGCTAAGTCGCAAAATGTAAACGTTGAGCAATAATTGCGCATTCGCCTGCACTCAAACCGAGTTTCCAAAACTCTTGATCGAAACCGATGCTGAATTCCGAACAGGTGGGGCGATAAAGTGTGAAAAGTAATGAATTCTTCAAGCCCCGTGAGTAATCTTCACCGTGAGCAACACATTCGTTCCTGCTCAGATTCGTCGTGACGACCAGTGATGAAAGCGACGCATATGCCAATCCGAAATATCGCGTCTAAGAACGCCAATGGCCAATATCCATCGCCATCCGAAATATCGCATTCTAACGCCATGCCATCATCCTGCACGAAGAAAGAATGATTCTGATAAAGCGCTGTTCGGCTTGGAGGGGCATTTTGCGTTTTCGCTGGTTTCTTTTGTTTTCATGTTGAATAACAAGCCCCACCAAAGTGAGACGTGTGAACACTTGTGAAGACGACGTGGCACCAGTGAGCCACTTTGGACGAAGTTTACAGGTTTTACAAGGTGGCCTGGCAAGCGTAGCTGAAAACCTCTCGGTGCCCCTACCAAGCCAAACTGCGTCTGAAAATAATAATAAAAACGATAAAAATGATCAAAAACATCACAGGTTCTCACCTTCACGGAGTACTTTAAGATGTTACATGGTCTCTGTCTTCCCTTGATAAGCTTTTTCTTGGAATGCAACAAAATAGATGACTATTCAAGTCAAGCTGAGAGTATTGCAAAACATTGCCCCGAACCAGGATCGAACTGGTGACCTTTAGATCTTCAGTCTAACGCTCTCCCAACTGAGCTATCGAGGCACACACGTCGCCGATGTTTACACTCTATTGGTTGTTCGCCTAATTGTTTCTTGCTGTAACCAGACGCATTTCGCTTTCGTTGTTCACCATACCTATACATGCAGGATGAATAAGTAAATAAACAAATGTAAATAAATGAGAAGAATTTATCTCTAGCTCCAATTAGTGCTGTGCAAGTAAACGGAAGTCCATCGTGATATGCAGTGTGGGCCTTTTCATCCGAGAATTTTTACCTTTTGCATTTAGAGAAATTACTGCATCCTCAATAGGTATGAAAGGCTAAAATGAAGTTAGGTTTGCATTAGATTGAAAGGTTTGAATAATCAGAACCCATGGAAAATAACCGAACAATCATTTTCCTTTAATGACTTTTCTCAAATGCTGAAACCAACAAAAGTTTCATTCCCGGCGCTGTTCGGCCAAGGAGGGGAACTTCTCACTGTCGCTGGTTCCTTTTGCAAGTTCATCTAAACTAACAGGTCCACTTTTGGTGATACCTGAGAAGCCTTGTCAAGCTGCAAGCAAGCCACTTTGGTCACAAGAATTTACAGATCTTCGTGGTTTGTAAAGGGTCAGCTGAGTCCCACCTCCCTCCTTCTTTTTTTCTTTCTTTCTTATTGTCCCCGCCAAGGCGAATTCGCCACCAGTTGGCAGCTAAACTCTTCGTTATCTTTTTCTCACCGCTCTAGCTTCTAGAGATCCCCTTTCTTCTTGAATTCATTGTCAAGATCAGAACTCTTCATGAAAAGCATGGCTTTTCCAGTGTGCAATCTCGCTTCCAGTTGTTCATTCTCCCACCTGTACTTGGTCTGCTGAAGGCTTTGCCGAACGGAAAAGAAGATGTAAATCCAACAAAACCATGAGTCACTCCCAAGTTCCCTCAGAAAGGAGGGGTAATGAAAATTTCGAATAAAGTGAATTTCCTCAAAAAAGCCTTCCCCTCTTCATTGGTAGAAGACCGCGAACCTCTGTAATATGTGTCGTATCGTCATTTCCATCATTTCATCTTCTTTTCCAACTAATCTATAGAAACACTTTTGAGGAAATCCATTGCTTAAGAATAGATGCTCTCCTATCCCGAAAGGGTATTTTTCCAATGTTGAAAGGGTGGGGGTCCCTGAGAAATCAAGGGTCAAGCACTCATTGACAACGCAGAAATTTTAAGACGAAAGAACCTGAGAATCAGTTCTCCACTTTTGCCACTCCACTCTTAACAGAAGATTGTGGGAACCTTATGATCATCGCGACTTTTCTAGTTGTTCGACCAACTAAAATGATGAGTAGCGCTGTTTCGCTTGGAAAGGGCGCTTCGCGCTACTGCCAGCTTGTTCCTGCTGAATTCGTTCGTTTCAACTTGACGAAACCTGCAGACTCCTGTCAACTGCAAACGAAGTCCCTGTTACAGCAGAACTTTACAGGAGTTCACCTGTCTTCGCAGGAAACATCGGTAGGATCAGTTGGAGCCAGCAAAATGTCCCCACCAAGCCAAACTGCGCCTTTTGTTTGATGATCTCCTTGTAGCAGCGCTGGGTTCGGTATATGTAAGCAAGAACCGAATGAAAACATTTCTTTCCTCATTAGTCTGAACTTTTCACTCAGTGTTGCCACTTAACTGCAGTGTTTCTAAAAGCGTAGAAGCACAGTAGTGATGCCTACTTCAATTCACGTAAGGATCGAATCACGGTCGTTCACATTCACAAAATGTCTCTTGAAGGCTGGTTATCATAGAGGGTGATGCGATCAACACTCCACGCTACAGTATCCCCCACAGGTATACGGTAACTAAATTGCGGCTCGGCAATGAAGGAGTTCTTGGTTGAGGCTTAGGATTAGAAGCACCTGTCGTGATTGCTATGAAGAGTTTGCTGGGTCTTCAGTTCTTCAACTGGTACTTTAGCACTAACGATAGCTGGTTCTATAAGGAGTATGGAAATGATGAGTCAGTTGGTGAGATTTACTTTCCGTTGAAGTCCATCCTCTTGAAAATTTCGTTTCCGAGTCATCTCATCTATGGGAATCTCCGAAAACGAGCTCCGAATCCCATTTCCAATTCAGTATTGTACGGGCTACGACCTTAATCCATGCCAAATTGCGACTATTACAAGAGAACTCGTGCTGGCCGTTGAGAGAAATTTATCTGGGCGATTACGACCCCCTCCCCTCAAGCATTTCCATATGACGCCCCTTAACTTAGGCCTCTATTCTAAACCTACCCTCTTGATATCTCAGTAATCCACTTTTCCGCACAGTTCTGTTCCAGAGCTTTTTTCCTTTTTGTCTAACAAAACAGCCTTGAGAGAAGCGGATGAACCACCTCTCGGCTACAGCAACCGCTATGCCTCTCCTGGTGTTTCCAGGTAGACATGCTAGTGTTCTAATCCTTCGCTGAACGAGAAATTTCATCCAGACCTACACTGGTGGGGAATGTGGTTAGCAAGTCGCATGCTTGCTGTTACACCCCTTCCCTCTATGGGATCATCACTCATGAAAATAACATTTGAGAAGTTACTGACAAGTTCTTCGGAAATGGGATTCACAGGCTGATGTGACATCCTAGATTGTGGAAAGCAGAGCAACTCATTGTGTCCCTATGTTAGACTGGAAAATGATTCACGAAATGGAAAATGTTGAAATGGAGAATCCCCCACAGCTTGCATGGCCGATGTGGAAATCTCACCTGCATAGAAACTTCTCCTTCCTCAGGGATGAGTTTGATGACAACGTCGAGATCAAATACCACAACTACATAAGCAGATTGGGATGTCGATGAAATAGTTTGGGAGCAGATTTGAGGTGTGTGGGACAAGCGGTGCACCACTAGATGTTTTATACAAAACCTCCCAAGTGGGACTTTGTACAAAACGTCTAGAGGTGGGAAATGTCCACTTGGTTAGGTTGCTGTGTTCGGGAGGGAGTGAAATTGGGTGATCAATAAGGAGCCCATCACAACGAGCTATATTGAAAAGCATAATCAATCAGTTAGAAGAGAGACGGGAAAGAAGACAGAAAAAGGAAGTCATTCTCTGCAAGGCTTGATTCCCAGAGTCCGAATTTTGAAAAGAATTGGAGAGATGTGGGGAAGCTGCTTCTGTGAACAGTAAACGACAGGGCCCACTGGCCCATGGATGATAAATTAATGAAGGCAACCCGTTATGTGATATGATATGATAGGTCATGATATGATATGATATGGTATGACACAATCGAAGGGATGGATGTGGAAGGGCGAGGTTACTCACCCAATGTTCAGCGCTGTCCTCTGAATATTATAAGGAGGTATGCTACCTTTCCAATTCATACTCGGTCCACCCTTGTCGGAATTACAAGGAATCACCAAATGAGAGAGAATTGTAGATGGCTACCCATCGCCTCTTTGCCAAGGGTTTGCGTCAGTAGCAGCGAGCGTCAAACAAGGGAGCAGAAGCAGGTCCAGTCCAGCAAGAATCCTTACAGTCAAAGTTCGGATACACTGAGGAGGTAAATCTACCCGTAACCCGTCAAGAGGGAAAAGGTCAGATCAGCTGGGGGATTGCAGACGAAAGAAGGGAATTTCCACTCCGAGCGCCAAATTTCTTCGTTGAATACCCCATGCAATGCACTAGACCGACTCTACCTCGCAGAATTTCAGCATCCAGCTGGCCAAAATGAGGCAAGCACACGTCAAAGAGTCCACGAACGATGGGGTCGTATTTGGCCTCCCGCAAGGATGATGCTGATTGATCAATTTTTTGGGCACTGATTCTTACCGTGTCAAGCTCTCCATAGTCGGCACCGCGGCATTTTCTTTGCTTCTGAATAGCCGACCAGAGATTTCTACTATTCCCCTTCGTTGACTGGACAAAGTTCGATGGCCCACTGATTAAAGGCACTTTCCGCTAAATAAGCTTAAAACCCGCAAATGTGTTAGACGATCCGGAAGGCGATTGTGGAGGCTGCGCTACTTTCAAAAAGTGAAAACGGCAAGAACTCCGCTAGAAGCTGACCAATTAGGCCCATGGGCACCCCTTAGGCCCATGCCGACCCCCACCGGCTGCTAGCTACTAGCTAGTAGCCACTATGCTATCTCTTCCATTGCGAAAGCTGAGAGTGAGGTAATAAGGTAAAAACATCGTCATGATAACGGCGAGTGGAAATTCGTAAAAACACGCGTTTTCATCATTGCATGTACCAAGTTGTGGCCGGAATGGAGTCCCATTTAAGGCATTTCGGACTGTTTTTTCTGCATTTTTTCTACAATAATCGGTTACCTAGCTTTTTTTCGTTCGTATGTGAGCTCCTTCACCAACAGTCTGTGGTCGCGGGCTTTGCCTTTAATTAGCACGAAGGGGTAGTGAAGAGGAGATTCCTATACACGGTGTCTAATTCTGACTGGCGCTACTTTTTTCCCCGCATCTGGAAAGAGAGACCTGTCAAGTCAGAAAGTTTCCCCGCATATCTCATCCACCCGGAATAATCTTCGCGAATATTATAGGACCTGAACGGGTCATTTGCAACCATGAAGTTTCCAAACCCGTGAAATAGGCATAGTTCTATATAGCCCGAACGATACTTGTGTACAGCACAAGCTTTCCTGGGGTCTACTCAAAGTGGTAAACGTTCTTTGCTCTCTCTCTCTGAATCAGAAACAGGTGAGAGGGAGCTGGCCGCACTTGCTGAATCCTCTCAGCTGCATAAGCTTAGTTGCCCTGAATACGTAGTTAGAATGAATGAAGACGAATATGTGAGGAGCAGTTCAGGTCATCTGACACAGGCTTAATGTTGCAGGCTGTTGCTGGGAAATTACGGTATGGAAGGGGTGTGGCCTGTGCGCACTATTGGTGGGAGAGGTTTCTCGCCAGCGGGCTTCCAATGGCCACAGCTCTTTATTGATCGACAGAGCAGCCCCACATAGTTTACTAAGAACTCGGATTTGCAAGCCTGATTTCGCGCAAACCTCATTGCAATTAATTTTTGATTCTGATTAATTAGCAGAATGATGGCTAGTGAATTTTCAGAGGGCGGGGTGGAATCAACCTGTGTGGGGTTCATATCGTGAAGAAGGCAATTTGGCTTTGGAAAAATATTTTTCTATTGTTCTGCTGTTGGTTTTTAGGACTGCGTAATAATTAGCTTGCCGGGCTGCTGCCGGAGATCAACTCGTCGGGGTTGGGGTTGAGCGCACTAGTTTATGATTCTAAGAGAAGCGGATAGACCGAAGAAAATTATCTTGCCATTAGTACTTATACTATCTCCTTATATTCACACCGAATCTCACAATTCCCGAGCCAAGCCGCGCTTCAATGCTCGCTAATTGCCAGTTGTAGTCTGAAGTGATACTCTCGTTCACCATAACAAAATTAATCTCACATCTCCTCTGGAACAGTTTTTTGCAGAATAACTCATCATGTAAGCGATACTGATTGAATTCATAACCACCAAACTCGTTTTCAAACAAAGTAATGCCTGAATAAAAACTGCAGGGTTCAACACTGCTCTAAAATGTCTGGGTTCAATCTGCTCTATCTGCGAGGCTCCTCGTCCTCAACTTCAAACTTAATCATCATCTCGTCTCATTTAGATGGGCAAACTTGATCAGTTCAAATATGTTACTGAACAGCTGGTTCGAAAATCAGTACTGAACACTTCATCTCTTCGCATACTCTTGAATCTCATCATTGTGAAGCTGTGATGAGCGAGAAAAGATTATCAAGAAAGCAATCTTCTAGGATAGCGCAGGGTTCAAGGATAATCATGAGGAGGATGCGGCTAATTACCTTCTAAAAAACGGAATGCTCAGAACATACTTCTGGACTGAACTAGGACTACTGACTGATTGGAAAGCCCGTCATCGGTTGAGCAGGTGCTCAAGCAGTTTTTGGGATGGTAGAGTCGTCATTTCAGCATTCAGCTGTCATTGAGTGTCATCCCAAGGACTTCCAGCAGGCGAGATTCAGAAGCGCCTTAAATATGTAGTCCACATAAATCGCGATCACAAGATGTTGTTAGGGTAAAAGCCCTCAGGAGATTTGCTAAACTGTTGTGCCTCACGAGGTTTCGAGGTGGAGAACAGTACCTAACGTCCCTACATACGTGGTCATTTTCTTCGAAAGCTTAGGCGTGTTTCAAGTCCAAAAGAGGGAACACTTTCTCAGACAAGCGGATTAATCGGCTCTAAGGAAACAGCCCTAGTTCGATCGAGTGTCCGGAGGCTCACCCCAAGAAAATTCCTAAGCAGCGGAAAAGTGCATCTCAGGATTTTATGTGCCGCAAATCCGCTGGTCAGATGGCGTATGCTGATAAGTAGGAATAATTTATACTAAACGGTTCACTGAAGGTACATTTCGAGACGTGTGAAGAGGTTAGGTTGTTGGCTTAGCGTTGAGCAGTGTTTTTTCCAATCTGGAACCTGCTTTCGCAGAGGACTGACGAAAATATATAGCAATATCAAAGGCTAATGACAAGTTCGAGCCCGAGGATTCTGTAAAGCAGAAATAGAATTTTAGGCATCTTTATCACCGCAGAGCTACCAGTATATATCAACAATCACTTTGCTGACAGTCCCGACTAGTTCTTTCGCGAGATGGCTGAAGATAGAGGGATCAGCCCCTTCTAAGAAAATGCATCGTGAGGCTATTCAGTAGTACATCCTAACAAGAAGATGTGACGTGACTTATAATTTGATAAATTTAAGGCCTTTTTAGCGCGCTGCGTCAGCGCTGAGACGCTTAGATGTGATCGACTAAAATGAAGTTTTCCATCCCAACTGAAATCATTTTTTTTTTTACCTATTGCTCTTAGAGAACTGTTTTGCGAACATCTGTTCTAAAGAGAATATAGCGAACAAAATATATTGAAAAAGATAGATAGAAATGATAGAGAGCTTCAGTTTACAAGGGAGGTTCCGATTCAGGACCTGGCGGGCTTCCATGAAATGGTTTTTTGGCATGTTGTTAGGGCGGTCGCCATATAAGAGATCACAAAAATGGTTTTATTTCTGCTAATGCGTTCGGGGAATCGAAAATGAATTCCGAAAAGAAGGGAGATTTGAATCTAGCTCGTTGCTAAGTGTATACTTTGAGTAGGTATATCTACTCGTTCTAGCTGTAACTTTGAGTAGGTATATTTATGAGGTTTTCTTTGAGTAGGTATATTTATGAGGGTTCCTTTACAATGCATCGAAAAGAGAGCAAAATAAAGTCAAAAACAAAACACGTATCATGGCATGGAGATAGGTAGTACTGAAATTGCTTCCATGATTCCCGCGCAACTCTTCCATGGGTAACGGATGGTGGAGTGGATAGTGCGGTGGGCTCTCGACTGGCGGTGAAGTTTGCGGACCGGAATCATTGGAGCCAACATGGCTCTAGATCTCCCTCTTGGTGCGGGGTGGGATGCTGCGAGGATCTTTTGAGAAACTTCAATGCTACCTTTTGTGTGCCAATTAAGGGACTTCTTCACTTTAACCTTGTTCTTTTCTGCGGAGTCGTCGTTGATCTCATTTTCTAGGCATAAGTCAACATTAGAAATAGAAAAGAGCCTGGAAAAAATAGCTCAGAATCGTTTCTTCAGCAAACTTTTCACTCATTTTTTGGCATTCCCAGGAATGCATAGCAAAAACGAAACCCATTTTTGTGATCCTTATATGGACCCCTACAACAAGCAACAAACCATTTCTAAAAAGCGTACCTTGACCTGAATGACCTCCCTTGTTAGAGCCACATGCTACAACTTAACTTATCCTCTCAAATGGTCTTTGCCAACGACATGACCTCATCATCCTTAGGCAGCGTTCAGACTTCGCGATGGCAGCGCTTCGGTCGCGCGTTCGGCGCGATCGATGCGCATGCTTTCAACCGCATCGACGCGTGACGGAAGCGCTGCCGTCACGAAGTCTGAACGCTGAATTAACGTGTTCCGTACCGTGCGACACACATGGTGTGTCACGCTTTGTTCTCACTGCGCTATTTCTCACGATCTAATTTCATCTTATTTTTTCACTTTCGTGTGAGATATGGGTATTCTGTGTCCAACAGCTTGTTCTGATAAATTAGATTATGAAACAGATGCCACATGGACCTTATGAAACATAGAAGAACAGAGAGAAATGTGCAACACACCACATGGTGCGGACTTCATGTTCTAGAGTTATCTGTACACGTTTCTGGTCACAGAATATCAGAATATCGCATATCTCACACGATAGTGAGAAAAAGGTGAAATGATTACTTCTTCTCGATGTAAAAGTCACGAAATGATGCCGAAGAACGGCGGTACGCAATGTGGCAGAATTTTAGTCTTCCTTGTGTTGTGGACTTTGCACAGAATCAAACAAATTCAGACCTCACCGGACGGACTTCCTGGACTGAACCTTTCTGTCCATCTAGTTCAACCATGTCCTCCAGCTTTCCCGCAATGATACCATCGCTCGAGAGAGACCTCGCGAAGTGGGGCCATAGCCTGTTGAGCCGTAAAAGTGGCATACCCTCTACGTATCAGGTAAGCAGGGATTGTTTCGTCAAGACACTGCGGGTCGCCGTTCTGCGAGATCTCCGCTTCATTTCAACGCTCCTTACATCAATAATAATAACTTCATTTTTTCATCCGGTATGAGAAAAGTGTTCGTCCTATAAGTCAAGAACATAAAAGGGCAGAAACAATCTTGGAACAGACCAAGAAGGGCTTTTTTTAATAAGTGCCTAGTTTTAAATTGCACGTGAAAAACTTGTCTCCCTAAATTTATAGGCGTGAAGAGGATATTCCAAAGAATAGAGTCGTCTGATCAAAGTCGTTGTCGGGACAGAATCCTAAAATAATATTTCGATAGGTTACACCTCCACCTCTTTTACGTTGGATCCATTATCGAAGTTTGTAGAATCCTACGAAGAACGTAGCATTCTATGGCGCTGAAAGAAGTAGAAAAAAAGAGAAACAAGCATCCACACAGGAGCGGTCCGCTTTTTGAGCTACTTAGGACTAACTCGTGACAGCCGTCCATATCGTCGTGTGCAATATCCCAGCACTTGGAGTGTAGGCAGAACGGTGGGAAGCATTACCGAGTCAAAAAGCCAGAGTAATAGAGCTTTCATCGTCGATGAATCGCTTTCTAGATTGCTGCACGTGTTCCACTCCTATTTAGAGGCTTTTATGTCAATCTCACGCAGTAAATTACGGAGGGGAGGAGGAATTAAAAGTGAAATCCGGCTTTTTCATCCTTTCCGGACAGGTCTGGTACCAATTGGCTATCTCCGGAGTCATGCAGCTTTGTTGGCTAGGGCTGGAACCGTTCCGGGCTCTGATCTCCGCAATGCGCACGTGGTATGTTACCTTTGCAACTGCACTACCTCCCCTCCATCTAACTGCCGTTATTACACTATCTTCTTAACTACTGCCTCCAATATTGGCATTTTACAAGAGAAATAACGAGGAAAAACGGATCAGAATGCCATTTCAATGCTTGTTTTCAATTTTTTTTGTCCTAGTAGATGCCAAGTAGACCATATGGAATAGCGCATAGAAAAAAGCGTATGACACAGCATGTGTGTCACGCGGTCCAAAAGTGATAAACGACTGTTTTATCGAACCATCGCCGATTCGGACAACAATCAGTCTATATGAGTTAACGTTGCATTAGAATCTTACAAAAAATTCTGACAATTCGCAACTACATAAGAAGTATGGTCAAATGAGACTAGGCGGTTACTCATTTAAATATTCTTAAAAGTAAAGTAAGAAGCTAATTGGATACAAAGACAGCCAGTATGTATAGAGTGACGAAAATGACGTGCTGGTGCTGATGTTTTGGGGCAGCGATCGATCCCAGAAGGATACCATCGTAGAAATTAAAGGTCGGTCACATTGTGACCACCTGGAAAAGTGCCTTTCTCACATTATAAACAGAACATGTTAGAATCCTTCTCGTCACCATAACTCCTTGTTGATCAAACTCTCGAGGGTTCTTATCCAGAACCCGGCTTCAGGTACCGCTCATAGATCAGCGGATAACACATGCATACTGTCGATGTCCTGAATTCCTGGAAGTGAGTGTCAATAAATGCATTCCAATGGGAAGTACAAAGCGGCTAACTTGCATATCAAGACCCTTACCCAATTAAAGGCAGTTGGCACGATAAATCCCCAAGACGACTAGGATCAAGTACGCCTGGCAGGACGGAATTCCGCGACCCTGAGCAGGCGCTGCATAGCGGCTTCTCCAAGGAAGGTGCCCTTATAAGGGCCCTATCAAGCCACAACATTACCGACCCAAACGCCCGCCCGCCCACAAATGGACGACCGTTCCTGACGCTCGTATTCATTCATTTGCTAAGCAAATTATGAAGCGAAGGGATTGGTATGAAGCGGCCGTGATGCTGCATGCATACATGGGTACACATATGCAGCCGTAGCGGTGATTGGTAAGATGCCTACGGGAAACTCGTCCGAAATCGATTTACAAGTCACTGAGAACGGAGGCTTTTTCTTCGCAGGATTTTGACCGTTTCACTCCGTTCTTTCGCCATTTCCCCACTATACAGCGCCCTACTAGCATTTTAGGCTAAGTAGGAAACCATCGTGCCAACTGCCTTTAAGAACCGAGATTAAAATAAAATAAAAACCCAAAGACCCAAAAAAAACAAAAAAGGAGGAGGCAGCTCGTGCGGATGCTTACATTCGAAATCCCTGACAAGGGAATGGTTTGAACTTCCCATGGAACTTTGAATGGAGACCTAGGTACATCGATAGAGCCTCGAATGCTGATTACGAATATGCAGATTAAAAGTGCTACGGGGACCTCCCAGACGAGATCTGGGTGGTCAAAGTTTGCGAAAAGTCAGTTTTGGCTCCTGCTGATCGATGCCTCGGCAGTGCCACCGTGGCCTTGTGGTAACGGTCTCGCTTTCAAGTCAAGAGCATGCGGTTTCGCATCCGAACTCAAACTTTGACCACCCAGATCTCGTCTGGGAGGTCCCCGTAGCACTTTTAATCTGCATATTCGTAATCAGCATTCGAGGCTCTATCGATGTACCTAGGTCTCCATTCAAAGTTCGAACCATTCCCTGGTGAGATCGGGTAGGCGTGGCCGCATGCTTCAACTTAACCTGAAGGTGTCTATGCTTCTGGTGAGATATTTTCATCTTGACACAATCGTGTCTCTGTCCAACACAGAACAAGATGACAGTTGTCCCAGACTGGAATATTACCAGTAACCAATTCCGTGCCATGTTCAAATGCCACGCCTACTCTGGCTCAGGGATAAGGAGTGTACGTCTGCGCAATATTAGAAAGGCTTGAAATATACTGGAAACAAAATACTGGGAAATATTAAGGAAGCAAGTCTGTTAAGCACTCATTCTTCAAGTACAAGAGTCCTTGGTAATTTTCTAATAAGCAATTCTTGTGTGGATCACCACCTCGCTAGTATGATCCCCACCTCTTCGTGAGCGACAGCGGAATCCTCTCCGCCATTTTCCAGTCTTGTATTCCTTACATCATTACTCTTTTCCTATCTCCTCACCTCCTCCTGCAACGGCTCCTGGCTTGTATCACCCCTCCTATACCCTATCCATTAGGAGCTGTGCGAATAAAAGGAGGTAACTCTAAGGTTATTAATTATTTGATGTTGATAAGTTTACATGTTGCAA
>MU927620.1:2648-20189 GCA_036418165.1 Cooperia oncophora
CTTGAAATTGGCTCCAGGTCGTAAAATAGCGCGCACCAATGCGCTTGTATTAGCGCGTGTATTAGGGCTCGCGTGCGGATGACCGCGAACAACTAATATTCAAAAACTAATGCATAGTTCCTAGTACTTCTGGTGAGTTTTTTGTCGTTTGTTTGGTATTTTAGATCTCTTTTTTGTTTTCTAGTAGTTTTTAAGGTTGTATTGTTGTAGTATTTGGCATTATCGAACTACTCCTACCCCAGTCTGCCGAAATCACCTGTATTACCTGTGCATCACCTGTGCTCCCGTTGATCATCGAGTTCCTCGAGCGGGCGCCAGTAACGTCTCCATTCGTCCCTGCAACGTGCAAGAGTTGCCCAATGAACTCTCTCTGCTCGAGGGACACGATGAACTTCATACCATTCGTTCAGAGCTTTCACGAAGAAGTCTGACCATCGCATAGGCGGTCGTCCAGGCGTTCGCTTGACATCCCGTGGAATCCAGTCGGTGATCGCTCTGGTCCAGCGGTCGTCCTCGAAACGCATGACGTGTCCGGCCCACCTGATCTTCGAAACCTTGGCAAATGCGGCGGCGTCTCTGATCTTCGATCGTTGGCGGAGTGCGGAGCTCCGGATTCCCTCTCTCACTTGCGTGTAGCGGGAAACTCCGAGCATCGCCCTTTCGATGGCGCGTTGAATAACGCCAACCGCATGCTCATCCTGCTTTCGTAGAGTCCAAGTCTCTGAGGCGTACGTCAAGGCAGGAAGGACCGCGGAATCGAAGAGGTGGGCACGGAGCTTGGTGTTCTTCGTCTTCTTCGCTACTCCCTCGATGTTCTTGAAGGCTCCCCAAGCCGCTCGCTTCCTCCTGCTCAGCTCTGGAGCTAGGTCATTCATCATATTGATTTCACGACCTAGGTACACATAGCTAGAGCATTCAGAGAAGTTCAAGTTTTCAAGTTTAACAGCAACAGCAATGAGAATGAATAGAAAGTTGAGAAATGTCGAATGTGCAAAGAATTTGCTACGAGGAGGATCCGACCCACAAAGTCCATTATCGTCGTCCCATCCAGAATCCATCGAGTTATCCGCTGCGCCATCCGATCCGCCGACAGTGAGCATGAGGGGACCGCTGACAAAAACATCACTGTTGCGTCGGTGCATGCCAAGTGTGTTACTACATTATACTTACACCAGTCTGGCTGGCGCACACTACTGCGCGCCTGACACTATAGAGAAATGCGAAAGATTTATCATAGTTAATGTCAATTTCTCTTCCTTTCTCATGTTACACTCATTGCTCTTTTCGGGGGTTCTGTTGCACACGTTTACTCTAAGTGAGCCTCCACGATGGCTATTTTTGTGTGTCATTGTGTTTCAGCAACACTTTCCCTCACCCATATTCAATGTCGTCCTCACACTACACTCTTTCTTCGCCCAGCGTAACACCATAGTTGGTTTTGGAAACATAGGAATTAGGCTAAGTGTTAGTGCTCAGCACAGGAAATCCTGTCAGTTATCAGTAACATAGGTTTAACCATGCGCGCAGAAATGCGCGTCAGCCAGACTGGTAATCTCTAAAAGTGAACAGTGCGGAAGAGAGGTGGTTAGAAAGCAAACAGTGCCTGTGAGGTACAGTACCTTTCAGCATTTAACCGCGGATTACACACCCCACATAAATCAAACTTTCTCGGGTAATCACGGCTTATTGAAGGAAGGCTCATTGAAAAGATGCAAGATGCTTAATCAGATTGCGAGGCATGTTGAGCAATATGGGCTGGTTGACACTTGGTTCCTGCCGCCCCATTAAAGCTTAAAGCAGTTGATAACTACCTGAGAAAAATTTGCTGTTGGAATCCACCGCGCGCAATTAAAGCGATTGGAAAATGTTGGCTGAGATTCAATGATGTCTTATCATACTTCTACATCAGCATTCCCGGTCATATCATCACTTTGCCGATGTCTTTCTGTTTTTAATCCATCAGATTTGATACATGGTGAGAATAAGTCATTCGTCCAGATCCAAAAGATTTTAGCGGCTGTATAAAAAGAGGACATAATGAGCTTTATGTTCTGAATCCTTTTATTAGCTCTAAATTCATATCTTTTCCTCCATTCTCCTTGTCATTCCCATTGTTCTAATCTGATGCCTCTTATTAGCTCTTGTCAGTAGGTGTCACTTCTTGTCACTTACAATAGTGCCCCTTTTCCAAGCCCCACATCACTTTTTGGAACCAAAGTCTTGCAATCGCTCGCTGGTGCACGAATTTCATTATGCTACTCAACAATGGCAGAATTTCTGTGGTGGCCCCTAAAACTTCGCCTTTTTCCCATGCTTCAAAACACGGCCCACTTCATCATGATTTTCCTCTTTAATGAACATTTGCCAACGTATCATGCTTATCACAACACTCACCATTCGTTGGAAATCAGGCAACTTAGCGGTTTGAAGAGTTTTCTGGTAACAATATCGAGAATCATCAGAGTGAGTTGTCTTACATCCTGATTCCGTGAGCTGCTTACATATCGCGTCTATTTGCGCGACTGTCTTATATTCCTCAATGGCAATTTTATTCTTTTACCGAGAGTTTAGCGGTCGGATCAACTCCGACTACATCCTAAGGGATAGCAACATCTTTGCTCACTAAGGTTTAGCCCACTAATTCTTGGTCCACGGTGGTCAAGTTCAGTCGCAGGCACAGCAAAGATGCAGCTCCCCGTCGTTGCTCCGACTCTTGCATTGAATTTTGAGGCCTTCCTGAAGCGGGCCTCCTATGGTACTATCATCGGCCTGGCTGTTATCAGGTCCTGCTACTCACCAATAATGTTCCTATCCTGCCCCATATATTACTTCTTGAAAACAACATTCTACCTTCTCTGTGACGCGCACTATGATGTTGCTGAACTTCCCTTTCTAAGGCTCCTTAAGGTATCTTATCGGCTGTTATCACTTCCTGCCACCGACCAATAATGTTCCCATCCTGTCCTCTACCTTACTTCTTGGAACCAACGCTCTACCGCTGCTGTGACGCGCGTTGTGAATTTGGTGACCCTCACCTTCTAAGGCTCCTTATGGTATCTTATCGGCTGTTATCACTTCTGCCCGACCAAAATAATGTTCCCATCCTGTCCTCTACCTTACTTCTTGGAACCAACGTTCTACCGCTGCTGTGACGCGCGTTATGATGTTGCTGAACTTCCCTTTCTAAGGCTCCTTAAGGTATCTTATCGGCTGTTATCACTTCCTGCCACCGACCAATAATGTTCCCATCCTGTCCTCTACCTTACTTCTTGGAACCAACACTCTACCGCTGCTGTGACGCGCCATAGGCTCGCCGTTGTGAATTTTGTGACCCTCACCTTCTAAGGCTCCTTATGGTATCTTATCAACTGTTATCACTCCCTGCCACCGACCAATAATGTTCGTGCACGACCCCCTACATTACTTATCAGTTTGAGGGCTCTATCGCTCTCTTGAAGGAAGTTATGAATTTCCGGTCAAACACACACAGACACACCATTCCACACACACAGCCCAACCAGACAAAACTTAGCGGATTTCATATAGCTAGGATTTTGACTTTATTCAAAACTATTTTCGAAGCCTAATTAACGAGCACCTCATAAACTATGCATGCTCGAAGTTACAATCAGAACGGAGCCCATTAAGATAGTTAAAATCGCCCATTCTTGTCAAATTCTTTTCACTCAGTTTTTGACCTCCCCAGAAACGCATAGCAAAAATGAAACCCATTTTTGTGATCCTTGTATGGACCCCTACAACAAGCAACAAACCATTTCCAAAAAGCGCGCCACGACCTGAAAGCCTTTTCTTGTAAGACACAAGTGTGCAGCCTTGGAAATTCTAGAATGACATCGCGGTGGAGACATGGTGAACGTCAACTTAAACCTCATATGCAAGCGTTTGTGGGGCGTCCCGTGTGACATTTCCTCCGAATTATCCTTGACTATGTCATACATCCCCTTAACCTGTAAGTAATTCGAGGGATTAAAATACCCTGACTTGAAGAGAGCCGTTCATCAAAGATGTCAGGATTGGGAAAAGTCTGAAGATATAGAGTAGAAGCGAAAGCAAAGGTTCAAAAATCGGCGCGCCATTTGGTTGACTCTTCCCTTTGATTTGCATCTGTCGCACTCTAACGAGGTACCCTTTTTTATATAACCTTAGGCTACAAAGAGTGCACAGCCATCTGGAGGCATATTTCGCAATAAAAATCGCGAATAGTGGAGCTCAAAAACTCAAGTATATATGCAAATCAACTAACTAGTCGAGAAAAAAAAACAGAAAAAGCAGTCGAGAACACCCCACAGTCCCACCGTTTGAGCGCAAGAATTCGCTGCCACCGTGATTAGCTTTCTTATTTGGCGGCATTCTGCTTTGAAGACATTTGGCACGATAATTTGGCACTTGGCCTAAAGGCTAGCAGAGCGCTATATAGTGGGAAAATGGCGAAAGAACGGAGTGAAACGGTCAAAATCCTGCGAAGAAAAAGCCTTCGTTCTTGATGAATAAAAATCAATTTCGGACGAGTTTCCCATAGGCATCTTGCCAGTAACCCTACCTAAGATAACGTGTGTACCCATATATCCATGCCGCGTCGCGGCCGCTTCATACAATCCCTTTGCTTCATAATTTGCTTAGCAAATGAATCAATACGAGCGTCAGGAACGGTCGTCCATTTGTGGGCGGGCGGGTGGGCGTTCGGGTCGGTATGTTGTAGCTTGATAGGGCCCTTATAAAGGCAACTTCCTTGGAAAGGGCGCTGGCAGTGCTTTCTCAGGGACGCGGAATTCCGTCCTGCCAGGCGAATCAGTCCCACTTGTCTTTAGGGATTTATCGTGCCAACTGCCTTTGAGACAGACCCCGCGATTGTATGTACAGGGGAGGGCCAAAAAAAAGACATTTCGACCGAGTCACATAAGCAAAGTTTTCGCAGCCCAGACAGAGAACGTGGATACGAGTACCAGGGCGGAGGATACCCAAGATGTTCCTCTATAAGCAGGAGCTGGCGCTCGCCCATCACCTTCATGTACACCAAAATATGAAGTCATCTCCAGTCGCAACCTGACTGGAGAAGACCTTCGGAATTCATGTCACCTCCAAACAGCTGCGAAACTTCTAGTATGGAGTCACCCATGGATAGCTACCTGGAGACCAGTACTCTCGATCTGGAAGACCTCCATCATCGAGCAGCTCCGTCAACGTCGCTACGGTCCAGGACATCATCTTCACCTCAGTCGCCAAGGCGCCAGTTGATGGTGGGGACCGGACGTACCTGGAATGGAGAGACCTATATTTTCTCCGCGGGCCGTACGTTCTTGGAAACTTTGTACTGCTACAGCGCTTTTCGCATTTCGTAGGATTTTCCTTGTTGAGTTCCGAACACATCATCGGAACTGCTAGGGTTGGTTGGGCGCTTGGCGGGGTAGTGTTCATTTCCCTAACTCGAAACGCGTTTAGGCCTCTGAATAAGACGACCACGTCGAAACGTTAGGTATCCCACCTAAAAACCTCGAGAGGCGCAGCAGTATAAACGAATCATACAACGATGCCGAAGTTACAGCAAGAGAGAAGCTGGAGATTGCTATGAGAGTGTGCCATAATCATGATTGGGATACTGATTGGCCCCAATAGATCACTCTGTCAGCAAGTTGTTCTAAGTGCGATGCATTTCTACAGCATGATGGTTTTATTGATTGGCTACATTACAGCAAAAGGTTGTACAAATAAACTACGAGAGCCGTTCATGGCCCAACCATATGCAGGAATTCGTATCTCTACAGGGATATATAACAGGGAACTTGCGCAACAGTCAAAATGTAGGAAAATTTCAGTTCTGAAGAGTATGTCACGCAGGCCACAGGGAGCAGACAAGCGTGACACACCATGTATGTCACGCGAGCCTTAAAGGCAGTTGGCACGATAAATCGCTATACAGGTGTAGGATTTGTACAACTGGCTTAACAGAATTCCGTGACCTCGGACAGGCGCTGCGTGAAGCCTTTTCCAAGGAGGGTACCTCTATAACGCCCTATTGAGCAACAACTTTACGTCCCAAACGCCTTCCTTGCCCGCCCGCCCACAAACGGACGACCGTTTCTGACGCTCGTATTCATTCATTTGCTGAGCAAATTATGAAGCAAAGGGATTGGTATGAAGCGGCGGTGATGCTGCATGCATATATGGGTACACATATGCAGCCGTATCTTCGGTAGCGGTGATTGGCAAGATGCGTACGGGAAACTCGTCCGAAATCACAAGTCACTGAGAACGGAGGCTTTTTCTTCGCCGGATTTTGACCGTTTCACTCCGTTCTTTCGCCATTTCCCCACTATACAGCGCCCTACTAGCATTTTAGGCTAAGTAGGAAACCATCGTGCCAACTGCCTTTAATGTGTTATGATGCTACCTATCTATTCCTATTTTCTCTTATGAGTGAGTGGCTAAGCTGAAGCTAAAGTAACTGCTCGCTGTCTCTTTGCCACTTGAGTAGAAGCCGTAACGAGAGAGTATGGAAACACACCAGTATTACATCACTACATTCGTACAACCAATAGTTTTTAGCATGCTCACATGCTATTTTACAAGCCCCATTTTCAGCTTCAAGCAGTAGTGACGTCCGAAAATTTCGCTGTTTGCCTTTCCCTGATCTTCCTGTGATCACTCGGTGCACAAAGCTTTCGTATCTCCCTGTGTTTTGGGCTTCTTTTCAAGCATATGTAATGACTATCAACTATCCCGAACAGATTTCTTTTGGTCCGGACAGGTCCGATCTGAAATTTCACTGCCCACAACTAGTAGCGACATTGGTCACAATATTACCTTCATTTTCAAGATGTGCTGTCACGTATACTCCTAAGAGCGAGAGTGCGCGGCTTCGCGCTTCATTCGATCGTAGGGGTGCCTGCGCTTCTGCTGGGATATTTCCAATTTGCCACTTGCACCATCATTTACTTGTTCAACACTGGACATGATGGCAGCAGCCTACGAAGGAAATCATCCTAAAGGAACGCATCGTACCCAAATGAAGTAAGCAGCCACGCCCACTCCATTGCCGGCATAAGCTGTGTAGTGTTGTTTGTATGGAAATAAATTGCATTCAGCGGAACCTTTTATTCAATATGCCAAAGTTACCAGAATGGGGAAGAATTTGGTTTTTAAATGTATTCTTAACAACGCCACTTCCACTCTGATGTGCACTACCTTTGCACATCACCCGCAGCGAATGCAAGTGCTTGGAGATCACCCAAAGGGGCAGCTTTTTCTGCAGAACCTGCCTCCTTCGACAGGGCATCTTTCGATCCCTGTTCCTTGGAAGCTTCTTTTGATCCCTCTTTTGAACGGTCTTTTGTTGTGGTGTCTCTCGATTCTCTCCGACGTCGTCGTCCAGCTTTGCCCCCTTCTAATGATTGCTGTTCCAACTCTTGTGCAGCTTCTCGTACACGCTGTTCCCATGTCTTTGCAAGCCGTTCCTGAAGCATAGAATCCCAACCTTCATTTCTGAACGAAACAGAAGTGATTTTACCTTATAGTGCTTTTTCCGATGTCTCATTATAAGGAGCATGATAGCTGTAGAGATAACAATGAGCACAACGATTGCGGCTAATGCCGCGATGAGGATTGTTCTAAAAACTGATTCAGCAGTACTTGACTTAATGGGAGACAATAGAGATCGCGGCGATGCAGATTGCTTCTAAAAAACTGATTCAGCAGTACTTGACTTAATGGGGGACAATAGAGTTTTGTTTAGTGTTGATGAAGGAAAAGGGTTGAACTGAATCCATTCCTTGAGCCTCGGGCGTCTAGCGAATCAAACACATTGAACATCACGTGAATCGCTGACCATGCACGCACCCATCCCCGTTTCCTTTTTTTCGTCCCTGTTTTTGCATTGTGCGCAATGCAAACATTCACAGTTCTTTTTTCCAATTTTGCAATCGCAGTTCGTAATCGCATAAAACTGTTCCTTATTCTATGTCAGTGTCCTGGATTTATTGATCTTAAACTTTCTAGCGATTGTTTGATGTTCATATTGCTTCATTTGCGAAGTAAAATATGAAGCGAATGGATTGATATGGAGGCCGCGTTGCTGTATGGATATGAGTTACACGTGCAGCCGTACCTACCGTAGTTATTGGGAAGATGCTTTCACTTTTTCGTTCATAATACAGAGCAGCCGATAAGATTTGATAAGAATTCAAACGCGTCCTGTTGTGGTAAACTACTACGACTCTAGCTTCTGATATACAAGCTATGGGCAGCACTAAACAGTTGACATCGTCGCAACCAGTCGTGCGGTATTTGGAGGAATGAGCTCGATTCGGTCTGCCTTCTCTATTCGATCCCTGCTCCTTCAGTAGTGGTCGTCGAATGATCGAATTAGGAAGGTTAGAGAGAGAGAGAGAGAGAGAGAGAGAGAAGAGAGAGAGAGAGAGAGAGAGCTAGTGGCGAAGAAGCCGCGTGGGGGCACATTCTGCCTCCAGGCACAGCCCCGACTGAATCTACGTCATCAAAAGTAATGTTGCGGGTAGTGGCCGAAACTGCTACATTCAGTGGTATCCCGTCAATTTCTATCGCAATTATCAGCTCTTATCAACATTACCAGCTCTTGTCAGATCAGTTGCTGTCCTGTCATTTTCTTCCGCGTACCATTGATACTCCCGCTCACTATCAGTGAGCTTTTTCATGCATCTCCTGTCGCACCAGCTTCAAATTCACTCACGCACACACACATGCTGTACAGACTATCTGAGTTCGAGTATCATTTCCGTGCGAGGCGAAACGCCATGCTACTAGGGCTTGAAGACAGTCGCCGAGCTTAAGGAAATTGTATGTGTCTTTGATGAACAAGTAAAATTGCTCTCAATGTTCGAAATCATCCCACTCTCGCGGCTTCACAGCAACTAACGGGAGCTACGGTCCTCTTAAGTGGCAACTTTGACGCCATCCCAGTTGCCCCCCCTACCGAAGCTCAAAAGCAAGCTTCATTTTTCACACCACATTTTTTGTTCTTTTTTTATCTGTGATCATTGGATGAGGCGGAAAAACGACCAGTGAAATAGAAACGGCAGGATTTAGTTAGAAATGGCAGGCTTGTTGGCGTGAACTTGAGCAGGCCCGGAAAACTCGTCTGGAGATACTGCCAGATCCCTACATAAGAAGTTTTCGACGATTTTTCATGTTTTCTTTAGTGTCAGTTAGCGTCTTGTAATCGAATTCCATTATCCACAATATGCAGTTGCGGGCTTTGTCTTCAGTGCGCACGTGGTCAGCAATCACCTTCGAACACCTCGAAAAAATTTCAAATTTCCTCATAGACGAAAAGCTACTTTAATAATGTTTACGCCCATTCGAGGTTTGGAGATATTCTCCAAGCCACACTCAGCAGTGCAACAGCTCTTCTTATTACTTACGAGGAATCCACTCGAATCGTTCTCCTTGCCATCATCCTGCGAATTCTGTGTCTGGAATGTGATTTCAGCAGATGTACATTATTTCATGTTGAAGATTTATGAGGATTACGCCATAAAGGTTTCTGTTGGCTGACTGTGTAGTTGTACTCACTTTTTACAAAACTACCTTTTGAGTCTCCGTTTTTATCTATCATTCAAAATTCGGGTACTCATAGTGCGATGATTTGGATGACACATCGAAAAGGGGCAATGTAATTTCACGTTGCGCTTTCAAAACTGTGGAAACTCTTAGTGGCGGGCAGGTTACCCAGTTCAGGCAGGTCGAGCCAGCCAGGAAATAAGCGGGCCAACCAGCCTTCATTTACCACTACTTATAGCTCTTATTTGCCAACATATGATGTTACTCGTGTAATCTCCATGTTCCTTCGTGTATTCACTCTCGCCCGCATACGAAAGGATCATTGTATCTCTGATTGTTGTGTAGACGCTTCAAAGGCCGTGTGGGTAACATAAGGGAATAAACGGAATACGGTTGTCCGGAAAGTTCTCAGCGTTTTGAGTGTTTCACTTTAAACGATCATAACTTTCTTAAGCCCCGTCAAAGAAATAACTGGGTGGTCGAGAATCCACGGTATCTACGAAGGTTTTTCTTGCCTGGTCCTAATTGATGAGGTATTTTCCAGCAAGGAAAGTTCGTAAAAATCTTTTTGAAAAGGGATGATGGTCGCTGATGAAAGGATCTGGAGAATATCGGGTGAGGTATATGCTTGCTAACCGTCATTTCTGAGTTATGGCGTAGTATTTGTTCGAGAACTGTGTGGGCGCGCGTTGAGTCATGCGAAAGAATCGCACCCTTGTCCGGTGTGAAAGTGGTGGCAGCTAACCAGTTTTCAGTGCATTTACGTGCGGTTCTCTCGCCAGTAGAGGGTTCTGCTTGGTGCATGGTTTGGCTGGTGAATAAAAAAGTTATAGTGGAATCACAGGCTACCAACCGATGACAAAACCAAACTTGTGATCACAACCTTTTTTTCGTTGACGTTTCGGCTTTGAGAATACCTGCCTCGGCGATTCATCGGAATTCAACCACTATGCTGTGAAACGTCTCCCATGTTCATAATATGGATCCACTTTTCATCCAGCGGTGAAGCAATTCGGTCCGTTCTTTCTGCCGCAAAAACACTGGAAGAAACCTCGAGAGTTGCCAGTTTCTGCCGCTCACTCAAATGGTGGGGTATTCACTTGTCGAGTTTTTTTTACCTTTCCAATGCATTTCAGACCATCCGCAACAGTGGATTTGCCAACGCCTAGCCTTTCTGCAATCTCTCGAACTGTTTGGGATGGGTCAGCCTCCAGAATCCTGTTTGAATCCTTGTCAGGTATTGCTTTAGGTCGACCGCTACGAAGGTTACTTCAGGCTGAAATCCGCAAGGAAGAATTGTCGAAGCCATTGGCTCGCACGATGCTATTCTCCCACCGTAATGGGGCCCAACACTGGTTACTCGTGATACGAGCATAAGGTTGTCGAGTTGTCTTCGACTGGCGGACCCAAGTTTATTGGTTGAAGCACAATATCGTCCGCGAAGTTGCTCTTTTGACATGCTCCAAAAAGTCTTGTGAAAGAGGGGGTTGCATCAAGCAGTGCTAAAAGCTTAAGCAAAACGATATCCATCAGATAGGCGGCAAAAAACTTTTTAGGATGTACTACTGAGATGCAAGGGAGATTGAGTTTTTAATAAGCAATGAATGTACAAAAAATAGTAGCACAAAATGCTAAGAACTTTCACAACCTAGTACTAATACATTCAGACCCTCCCTGTTTACGCTCTTATTTTCCATAAGAAAGACCTTTGTTATTTCTAATTTCGTATTATCCTACTATATATAATCCGCTAAGAATGTCTGTAAGTGTGTGTGTTTGTGTGTGCGTCTGTCTGTCTGTCACGAAAAATTCTAGACCGTCGCAGAAAAAATAGGGTAACGACAGTTTCCCGCAAGAAGTGATGATACATGGCACGGACGGGATACACTTTTTGGCGGTGATAGAAGAGTGAATCAGCACTGATAGGGTTCAAAGGGGGCCCGCCCCCGTATAATAGGGGAGGGTGGACCCGACCCGTGAGTGGCACAACCATGTAAATAGTTGGATTACTATTGATTCCAAGGTATGATACAGGACGGCGAGATCAGGAACATATGATTGGGGTGGAGCAGGGAATGATAGGAGCACTGATAAGATTCGTCAAGGAAGGGGCAGGGGGGGGGTGAATACAGCCGTAGCCTGAGCGACAGCAACAGTGCACCTTGTTCAAGAGATTCATATTTGATGCGTGAGACAAAACATTTATTGATCGGCGTGAGAGAGAATCGATAGCCAGCTTGATAAATTCGAGTGAGAGGGAAGTGTAGAATGGTAAGGTCAACATTAAGTCCCAATACAAGGCAAAGCGAACACGGATGCATTACACCTAAGGATAGTAATGTGTCAGAAAAATGATATAGATTGGAAGATGGAGACGATCCGACACCTGATGGGTGATAAGCAGCTTGATAGGAGGTGATGTTGTAGAAGGACGTTGTCAATCGGCTGATTCATTGTTCAGAATGCTGGAGCCTCTCTACAACTATCCGGTAGAAATCTAGAAGTTTGTTAGGTGGATCGGTACCTGATGATCGGGTGACAGGAGTATTAACTCAAATGTGATAAGAAGAGGGATAGAGAGGTGGCGCCATTATCAATATGATCCAGGACATGGGGATCTCACTATGCACTATAACCCCACGCGATAGTGATCAACGGATCAGATGTGTCATTACTTTTTGCGCTTTGGACTATCTCTTTGCCGCTGATACGCCTAAGAAAATGACTTCAATTCCTTGTCATTATATAGTAAGACGGCACACATTTAGTGTGTCCGGTTTGTATGGTAAGTATGAAGTATGTAATGCTCTGTACTCGTAGGGGCAAAGATGGTGTTTACGTGGTTCGAGAATATCATGGGCGGGGAGAAACGACCGCAAGGCATAACCATGCGATAAATCGCCTCTCGGGTGCAGATGCTATATCAATGCACGCTTTCTTGATTGTTGATAAGCAGGCCCATGCCACTTCACATAGCAGCGCGAGCAGAAAATTCCCATTTCAAGGTTACAACACTTGCTGGCCGCGCGCGCAGCATTTTGTTAGGGCAGAGCGTTGCGAGCAGCTGCACTGGCGTGATGCATGGCAGTGCTCGTGGGGCGCAAGGGGCGAGGCGGTGGGCTGGAGCCCAAGGGGGGGGATGAGAAGGGGTGGAAGGAACCTACCGACTCCCTATGCCAGTACGTGGCTAAGGCGTCGACCTGAGTCAGTGAATAGTTGCAATGTGAAGGAAGTAGATGGGAGGTGTGAGCGATGAGGCGGACGGGGAGCGCAACGAGTCACGCTGAGTAGATAAATAGCGTGAAGAAGCAGGACAGGAGAGTGACATCATTCATACAAAACCGGAAGAGGTAAATCCAGAATCGAGTAAATTAAGATGTTGTTCTGATTGTGATAACACCTTCACCCTATACACGACAACAATTTAGTACACCCAAGCCATTGCTCAAGCTCGCTCCGCGTGGGCAGCCTAGGAGTACAGACTGGTTCGACGGTGGTTCTACATCTATTCACGACTCGATCATTATGGTATGGGAGTGTGTACTTTGCCTGCAAAAGGAAACTCCGGAACAGAAAACCTGAATAATGCTTCGCTTCATGCGTCCAGCAGCACTTTTTACTTTTGACCATTCAATTACAGATGAGAACGAATAACTAGGGAGTGTAGTACCTACACACAGCACTCACAATTTCGGTGGCCAGGTGATGTAAACGAACTCTATTCTCTACTGTGTGACTCATGATTCACATTGCGCTGTCATTCGAGACATTGTATGCTAAGTAGTGCAGGATCCTAAGCCTTGCTCTATCTGTTACGATTCGATTCCTACAGCGCCGTATGAGCAGCCCACTATTAAAAAGGCTCCGTTAAAATTATGGAGCGCGCCTGGCGAAGCCAGGCCAGCTCGGCGAAGCCGAGCTAAAGAGAAGGAGGAGAGCTCGGCGTTAGCCGGGCGATCCGACTGGTCCTACTCTATAATGTCGATGTCGATGAGCGGGGGGGGGAAGCAGTTCGCCTGAAACAGGAATCCCAGGGAAATTCAAGAAATTCGAGGAGAACCGAAAAACACTTCAACGAGCGGAGTGCATGCTAATAGAAAGGAAAGCTTCGTCGGTAGGCATTCCGGTGCAGGTAATGGAAACGAAATCTGCTATTTCACTGATTCATATTGCGCTGTATTGGCCGACTACACATTGTATCTATCTACAGATTTATGTATTCTATGGGCGTCATGGCGCGGACTACACCGCTGCTGTAAATAGAAGCGCGTGCTGAGTTGTGCGGGATCCTAAGCCTTGCTCTGTCTGTTACGATTCGATCACTACAGCGCCTTATGAGCAGCGCACTACCGAAAAAGTTCCGTTAAAATTATGGAGCCGCCTGGCGAAGCCAGGCCAGCTCGGCGAAGCCGAGCTCAAGAGAAGGAGGAGAGCACGGCGTGAGCCGTGCGATCCAACTGGTTCTGATGTAATTCTTTTGTTGTTGCTGTGCATGTTAATGCTGACGATTTATTCATTAGTTGTTGTGTCATATCAAACCACCTTATGAATGGAGATGTTTTGAGAAGCGAAATTCAAGGAAGTATTACTGCTTAATTCTGCACGTGCCATGACAAAACACCAAAGCTCTCCAGGTCTTTTCACAATCTTGCTCAGGGCGTGTCAGTTAGACCTGGTTAGACCTGCTTTGGCGTGCCGCGAACTCCTTCGTCACAATTCATGAAGGAGTAAACAATAACAACCCCTGGAAATCATTGATGTGAACGAAATCTTTTGGTTATGTTGCCTCTTGCAAGGAAAATAAGTGGAAGGAAGAGGGCTGGCGCTGCGTCAGAATCCATACCACCTAGCATGCCCCATCATCGAAGAGACTGTGCAACGTTACGACCTTTTTCCCGGTGTTTCCGTTTCTAGTATACAGGCTAACCTGAGGTGCGTCGAGATCTGAGCACATCACCTGGTTGACTCCAATGTAGAAGGGCTAGTAAAAGTATCCTTTTACCTGCATTTCGTTGGAGGCGTCGGTAGTTGTACTTGTCATCATGGTGGAGGATGTAGTTGTCATCATGGTGGAGGATGTAGTAGTTGTATCTGCCATTGTGCTGTAGGGTTTGGTAGTTGCAGTTGTCACTTATTCTGGTACTGGTTGTTGTCGTCGAAGTTGCCCTTAATAAATGCTCAATCCAATGGTACAATGCTCCTATTGGAAAAGATAAAACGAAAAAAGTTCAAAGGGAACGGAGCTCTGTGAGGGGCATTTCCCACTTCTGCTCTGCGAATCCTGCGAGCTCTTGTGAAGCTGGAGCATGTTCTTCGAAGCATCTTGTAACCTGTCCTTGTAAGCTTATGAAATGGCTCTCTAGAAGGGCAGACACGTCGATGAGGAAGTAGCAAAAGTGTTAAGTTAGCTCCGTCGCCGAACTGCACCAAGGAAATGTATGAAATCATACACTATTGGCGCCAAAAGAGCAGCTAGCTACTCTATACAGGAGATCGTTTGCTTCTCATGGTGCAATTTCAGTGAATACTCCAAAGAATACTATCATCGCAAATCTGAGCTTAGGGGACATGTAGCCCTACTCATTATGTGCACAGTTAGGCTACACGTTATCCAAAATGCGGTCATGAATTCAAATGACGCCAGGCGCTTGGAGGATTTCGAGAAGGGTTGATTAATGCTGAAATTCTGTCCTTCTCCTAGTACACGCTGACTCCTCTCGTTGACATACTCCTCCATTTCAATTTCTCAGTTTGAGTATGCAACTCTGCTCACACGGTGATAATAAAACGGACCCCTCTCTAGTTTTGAAACGTGATTTTGTGCTGCTCTACAAGAACACATAATTCCAAACATGTGAGGCTACACATTTTTCGGCAATTCATAAAACACCTCGCTAACATGACGAGGTGTTTTCTTTTTACCTGCTGTCATCTCGAGATGCACTCTATACGCGCTTTAGTGAGGACCTGGAGAGCAAGCAGATTCCCAATTCAGTGATTTTATTCTTGCAAATAGGGAAATAGTAACGACGCTGTCTCCGACTAGACAAAAAGCTGCTAAGACTAAATAATTCTATATTCCAAATTTTCAAATGACAGCCACCGAAAGCCTTTCATTATCAGTTAACACGGTCGTTCTTTACTTTCACTCCCTTGGCCTACGGCTTATCAAACTGAAATCCTATCCCCCTAACCCGATTCCGCAAAGAGAGAGAGGGAAATGAGAACATGTGGTTACCTGAATTCTTCCATAAGCTGTGTCACATTATCCGCAACAAGTCCACCTAAATTCTTGTTCGAGTTATACTTTGAAGACAAGGGCATCATTGTAGCAGTTAGCAGAGAATACCTTTACGAAAATCAGTCAAGAACCGATCGAGAGCACTGCGGGCTTTTGGCGCTGTGACTGAGCTAATATATGCCTGAAAGCTGCCTGATTGAGTGAACACATCCAAAGAATCTGTTCCCATAGGTTCTAGCGTGAAGTGAGGATTCTAGTCTGTTGCTATTACCTTCTACAGTAACGATGCTGGCATCAGATGCCACTGATGCTATGACGGCGCTATAAATGCTACTTTCCCATCGATTTCCAGTCATCTCTTTTCATTACCTCCGCCGTTCCCCCTTATCACTTTTTGGAACCAACATATCACTTTTGCAGTGACTCATCAGTGTCGTAATCCTAATCACTTAATGCTCCCATACCAGGTTCATCAGCTGTTATCAGCTCTCCTTTTACATCGGTAATGTTCGCGTTCTACACTACTGTGGCTGCGAGAGGGGCTATTAACGTCATGATACACCTTCATGTAGACACTGCTTAACACACGTATTCAGGCACACTCATGCACACGACATACAGCACCAGTAAGAGAGGGGCGGCCCGGATCTGTATTGATGCGAAGATTTAGAAGGAAGAGAAACAAAGAGGTCCATATACCACCAGTCGGATCGCCCAGCTGTCGCCGGGCCATCCTCATTCAGTAAAGCCCGCGAGCTAGGATGCTCCAAATGAGCCAAGTGGTCACAGGCATATTTCAGCGAAAATGTAGGGAAATAAGTCAGTTCACTCATCAGCCTTCTCACTGGTTCCTCACCTATTACTACCTGTGAGACGGTGCGCTGTTTCATTAATGAGCCCACCTGCGACACGAAAAGGCGTAAGTTCGAGTAGTCCGGGTGAGCAGTGTAACATACAGGGCTTTCTCACTTTTCGGAGAGGAACAACTATAAAACTAAGTGTGAAACTACTAGGTTGTACGGAAGGTTCTCAGCGTTTTGTGTTACTATTTTTTGTACATTCATTTCTTGTACATTCATTGCTGATTAAAAACTCATTCTCCCTTGCGTCTCAGTAGTACATATGATTGCCGTTTCACCATTGCTTGATAAACCCCTTTTCCCAAGACTTTTTGAAGCATGTCAAAAGAGCAACTTCGGACGATATTTTTCTTCAACTACAAATTGGGTCAATCCGCAGTCGAGACAGCTCGACAAATTAACCAGGTGTGGGGGCCCAATAGTGTTGGAGAAAGCACCGTGCGGTTCGACAAATTTCGTTCTGGAGATTTCAGCCTTGAAGATGAACCTCGTAGCGGTCGACCTAAAGCAATACCTGACGAGGATTTGAAGGCGTTTGTGGAGGCTGACCCATCCCAAACAGTTCGAGAGATTGCAGAAAAGCTAGGCGTTGGCAAATCCACTGTTGCGGATGGTCTGAAACGCATTGGGAAGGTGAAAAAACTCGACAAGTGGGTGCCCCACAATTTGAGTGACCGGCAGAAATTGGCACGTCTCGAGGTTTCTTCTTCACTGCTTTTGCGCAACAGAAACGACCCGTTTTTGGACCGAATTGTCACCTGTGATGAAAAATGGGTCATGTATGATAACAGGAGACGTTCCGGACAGTGGTTGGATTTCGACGAACCACCGAGGTAATTTTCAAAGCCGAACCCTCACGAAAAAAGATTCTGGTCACGGTGTTGGTCA
>MU927641.1:0-13755 GCA_036418165.1 Cooperia oncophora
TACAGTAAAGAACCGAAAGAAAACACATTTTTCAAGGTCGCTGCCATTTGCTGCGCTAAGTACGCAACTACGACCCATCTATATGCTGGATACAGACTGTACGTCACTGCGCGCACAGTGCAGAAATAATTTATCTTCCCTGCGACCCGTATCCCATCTTCTCGTCGCGCGACGCCACTTGTAGCGCGCGTGACGCAACGATTCGGATCTCTTGACCCACACACTGCTAAGGAGTGAAACTTCTGAAAGTTTGATACGAAAAAAAACACGATCTCACCCTTGCAATCCACCTTATTTCCGCTCACTATCCAGTTGCCATTGACGATTTCGTCTAACTGCTTGCAGAAGCTGCTCGTGTTGAGAAGGGGATTCCTTTGAATGCTCACCATCCCATCGGATGACGCAAAATTGTTGAAATTCAGTTGCGTAAGGAGCGGATTATCGATGATCTCGAGCACGTCTGAACGGCTACATTAATGAATGAATAAAAGAATAAAAGTTCCACTTTGATCAATCCTTTTCTGGGATGCGCCTTGCATTCTACTTTCATTCGGAATCATAGTGGTTCACTGATCCGATGTAGCCTATACAATGAATTGCGGGGCCATAATGTACAGTTAAACGTTTCCATTTTTCCAAATGAATCTCGTACCAATACACCATCCCCAATAGAAGGGCGTGGATGGTTCACGCGGCCCCTATCCTGCAGTGGTCGCACTTGCACCCTCACTCGACTTACAGCATACAATTTGGTGTCGAAATCTGATTTTCTTCGAAAAAAAAATTTTCTAGTCCACTTCTTGCAGTTGCAGATTAACCAGCTGTATAAGTCTGGTCAAAAATTGAAGGTAACTGTCATTCGGTTAGCGCCTTTACTGGTGCCGCATCTAAACAGAAGATATTGGAATCTCTCGACGATGACGGGGTCAACAGCTGATAAGGGGTTGGCAAACAAATGTCACTTTGACAAGGACACATATTCAAGCGGAAGTTTCGCCAGCCCAGACAGGGGAAAGTGGATTGAGTACCGAGTGGAAGATACCAAGATCTTCTCTATTGTAATATTGAAGTATGTCCCCTGACCTGAACCCACTCAATTACCTAGTTCGGGCGGACTTCAAGAGGGTGGTCTACGGTGGCGGAGAAATCGACTACCCCGCTGATCTCAGGTACCACATCGCGGTCGCGTGCCAGAATCTCTCGATGGCGTTCGTCCAGAAGGCTGTGGCGGAGTGTCGTGATAGTACTTAATGTGCTCTTCAATATGGTAGTAAAAATGTCCGATCAGAATTGATAAAGAGTATTTATAGCGCCTCGAAGATAATGAGCAAAATGCACTTTTTTGTGGCCACCCCTTGTCATTCAGCGTTTGCTGAACCTCTCCTCCCTATATGCTCCTGCTCTGAGGGTCTGATGAACCTGCTGTCAGCGATCTAAACATTGCTTTGGATTTCTCTTAGAGGTCTAGAGGACTTTTTGGCTGATTTCGTACGTAAGTTAGCTAGGTTCCGTATTATTCGAAAATCTGATGCCGATCCTCCTAAAAAAAAGACAGTTTTTCTGAATAACTAAGCGGAGGCGCGGCTCATATTCAGCACTTCCAGGGCCATAAGGCACGATAAGTTGCCGTATCTGCTCAGAAATAGTAAACAGGGTGGTAAATAGGGAAAAAATGACGAAAAAAGCGAAGTTGAGTCCAATTTTTCAAGATAGCGATGGCGATCATAAATGAAGCGATCCTCGGCTTTGATTCAAACCCGTCATGGTTCGTCACGAGCTCAGTTTCCATTCTTCCTTTATGCAGTAGCATTTAGAGGCCCTTTTGTTCGCAAAGCAACATTCTGAACTAGCGCCTTTGTGTAGGCAGACGTCTTCCTTGAAGGTGAGAAAAGCTTCATTCGCACAACGATGGTCTCTGTTCCCTGTGACTAAAAGCGTGTAGATAACGCAGTCTAGGCTACGACAGTGTCTTCCATCCCAACAAGCCTAAGTATAGCTCTGCTTCCTGCTTCTTCCTACATCTGCACATGCGGACCCCTCTTCTCCCCTGTCGGGGATTCCGCATCCTTTCATTCTGCCAGTGTGGAATTTTTTTTGCGTCCGCGAGGAAAACACGACCCGCCCCATCTTACCAACCCTACCACTTTCTCAGATTTCCCTCAACTTCTGACCAGTTCTTCAGGAATTTCCCTGAAGATTTGTCCAATTTTTCCGAAAATTATTGCTTTCGAAGGAGCGGGGGAGAGGGGAAAGGTAAGAAGTACACATCAAACAGGAGAAACCACTACAAGTCATTAGCCTCTCTCAAAGGCCAGAAGGCAAATACGACCTCCTCCAACAACGAGCATATACGACCCTCTTGATGGGGAATTCTAACGATGATGTGCTCTGACCCCCATCCTATTCGAAGAGAGTATAGCGCACGTGGATCAGGAAAAACAGAAAAAAATCTACAACCAAAAACATTTTTTAAATGCAAGAACGACCCCCTTTCCTGCTCCCTGGTAATCCCTAAAGCTCGACGTGCCCTATTCTACTCCTCAACTTTGACTCTGCTCCGTTTTCTGTCGACATCTGCGCATGCGACTCCTGCCCTTCCCCCATCCCCTCGATGCACGCATTTCTACGCATTGTAGAAAGCAAAAAATATATTTAAAGATGCGTACATTCGCAAAATCATCCGAAGAGCTCGCAAATAAGTTTATTCGCACATTTCAATTAATGGCTCTTCGCAGTGGGCTCAGTTCTCCCTTCAAGATGCACCGCTTCTTTTGGCGTGGATATGTTGATGCGCAGGGGCTCAGAGTGTTCAGAAAAAATCTCTGTAGTCTCCAAAAAGTTGTCCTTATTGCACATTTTCAAACAAAGAAAAACTTACAATCTGTATAGTAAGTGTTTATCTTGACGACATTCTTCAGGAAATTCAACCGCTTCAACTTAGTTCCTTGTACCAGAATACTCCCTCGTATGGTTGATATGTTCTGGAACAGTTTCTCGAGTTGTCCTTCTGTCAGATTCGACTCAGGGCCAATCCTGATGGCAGCCGTTATTACTGAACATCGACTAGCCCATGGGCTCTTTGCTGGCACCGTCGAGTACGGATCCCAGTAATAGCAATCGTAATCAAAGTCACCGTCATTAGAACCTGAAATTGAAATTTGTGAAAATATGCCTTAAATATGTCACGAAACTAGCTATAGCTTACTTAAATTTTTATCTGAGTTATTTTTTTTCAAAGGGTAGCTATACTTATTTGAACTTCTTTCCTATATTATGCGCGTAAGGGTGTTGAAGGCAGGACATAGTATTGCGTCTGTTCGTGGGTTATTTCTAGAAACCGTTCATATTCGTTGTCTCTGGAGAAGGCCAGTACGCAAGTGCCCCCGAAGGAGTATCCCCTAAGAACAGGCTAGATAGGTCTGAAGCCTGGCCCCCTCCTTTTAGGATTATAGCGCTATCTTTGAGTACGCATGCATGAAACAGGTAAGTTACATTCACTAACAAATAGGGCAGGAAACCGTTGTCTTGATGGAATAAGCAAAGGGCTGAGACTGAGAATATGGATAAGGGAATGGCGTATGGAATCTCTAGATGCAATCTCCTAGGACATTAAACTTTCCCACAGTAACTTTGTCAAGTATGGGGTCAGGTAGGAGAGTAAGGATGACGGAAGTGCCTGTATTATTACCCGTCGTCATAATCACCTCGCGTAGCATAATGCCATCAGTAGTAATTTGCTGCGCAATACCTTGCATTACAAAGATTGAGACTCCCGTGCTCATTCTCCTGAAAAATATACGATAAAATAAAAAAGTTGGATTGAGATAGAGGATATAGCTCTAGCTTCGCTACGGATCGTGACGGGGTCGTCAGGGATGAGGATGCACTGGCCCAGAATCATTCTCTGCCAACTGTTACTATGGATATCACACACAATTGGTAGAAATACTGGTAGACAACGACACATCTTGACGGATTGAAAGAACAGATAATGACACATCGTCTTATCATCTGCTCGTTTCAATAACTAGTTACGACAGGTTGTGCAGCGCGCGCCCAAACTCATCCCGCGCTGACACGGATGGTCCAAGAGGATGGAAAGCCCTGCCGCGGCCGTTTCTACCACCAGTGCATGCCTCCTAATCGTTCTTTATCGATCACCATTAGTAGCGTCATACGAGAGCTGTCATAGCGGGGCCAATACGCCTCTCGTGACCTACGCCCCGACTAATAGCGACATTATCAGTGCCTCGTATCACTATAGATAGACTATAACTTTATTATTAGGTTGTCCGGAAAGTTCTTAGCGTTTTGTGCACCTAATCTTTGTACATTCACTGCTGATTAAAAACTCATTCTGCCTTGCTTCTCAGTAGCACATCCTGTAGAGAATTTCTTGCGCTATCTGATGGTATAATTGCCGTTTCACCATTGCTTGATAAACCCCTTTTTCAAGATTTTTTCAAGCATGTGAAAAGAGCACTTCGGACGATTTTTTTCTTCGGCTATAAATTGGGGCAATCCGCAATCGAAACAGCTCAACAAATTAACAGGTGTGAGGCCAATAGTGCTAAAGAAAGCACTGTGCGGCAATGGCTCAACAAATGTCGTTCTGGAAATTTCAGCCTTGAAGGTGAGCCTCATAGCGGTCGACCTAAAGCAATATCTGACGAGGATTTTAGGGGGATTTTGAAGGTTGACCCATCCCAAACAGTTCGAGAGATAGCAGAAGAGCTAGGCCTTGGCAAATCCACTGTTGCATGGTCTGGAACGCATTGGGAAGGTGAAAAAACTCGACAATTGGGTGCCCCACAATCGGAGTGACCGGCAGGAATCGGCACGTCTCGAGGTTCCTTCTTCACTGCTTTTGCGCAAAAGAATTGACCCCCGTTTTGAACCGATTTGTCACCTGTGATGAAAAATGGATCATGTATGATAACAGGAGACGTTCCGGACAGTGGTTGGATTTGGAGGAACCACCGAGGTAATTTTCAAAGCCGAACCCTCGCGAAAAAAATTCTGGTCAGGTTTGGTGGTCATCGGCTGTTGTAATCCACTATAACTTTCATCACCAGGCCAAACCATCACAGCAGAACCCTACTGTGAACAAACCGACCAAATGTACCGAAAATATTGTCAGCTGCAGCCAACACTTATCAAAAGAAAGGGTCCGATTCTTTTGCATGACAACGCCCGCCCACACGTTTCACAAATCACTATCCATAAATTGAACGAATTGGGAGTTGAAGTTCTACCTCACCCACCATATTCTCTAGACCTTTCACCAACCGACTGTCACCTTTTCAGACATTTTCAGAACTTTCCTGCTGAGAAATACTTCATCAAACAGGACCAGGCAAAAAAGACCTTCGCAGATTTCGTGGATTCTCGACCACCCAGTTTTTTTCTTTGATGGGATTTCTCGACTGCTGCCACATTGGCAAAAGTGTGCTGATTCGAATGGTGCTTATTTGGATTAAATCCGATGAGTGTTAAGAAAGTTATGATCGTTTAAAGTTAAACACCCAAAACGCTAAGAACTTTCCGGACAACCTAATAGATCCTCTCGGGACAATGCTAAGTATTCATCTGTTAAGATGTGGAGTGAACGGAAGAATTCGCTTGCGAATCTAGGCTGTTGTACAGCCATATCCAACGCTCGATAATCTTCCGCACGAGACATTGTTGTTTGATGAGTTGTCACAGCGCTACTTCTAAATATGAAGCGTGCATACGGTCCAGCACACATCAGCTCCATGTGTGAGCACCACAGCCCAACCCCCCTCCCCTCCCCACCCCTGCTTCACCCACGAGTTGTCTTTAAACTCTTCGGTGTACAGCCGATCGCAGAGACCAAGAGCCGCCTCCATTTCGTTCATGCCGCGTTTATTCGGGTTCGACCGCCATGGTACACGCTACGCTCGGTACGGTCGCCTCTTGTGGTCAGGTATTAGTCGGAAGTTCCCCTGTGGTTTTTCCATGGTTTCCTACGATGCTTGGTCTTTTTCCTTTCAACCACAGGCGTTTTGCAGCCAGTATTTCCTGCCATTTCGGCCCCTTGCACTATACTTTACCTCTTCTACTAACCATTAGATAGGACTAGACTGCATCTCTACCGGAGATGCTTCATGTACAGCGCACGACCTTACAGTGGAGGTACACGTCATGATTGGGGTACACGAGGATTAGCACTGAGCCCGTTCCTACTAGCCTCATCAACAAGACAGCATTGTCTGCTGAAGAAAGTTCTTGAATTCCCTCTTTCCTCACCACTCTCCCCGCCCCCCCCAACGAATTCTTTCCTATGACATGCAGACCTAGTAGGAACGTTCTCAGAGCTATTCTGTACCCAATAGTGACGTCTACCTCCTGTGTAAGGTTGTGCAGTGAGCGTGGAGCACTCCGGTAGAGATGCATTCCATTCCTCTATCTTTGGTAGAGATGCAATCCACTCACATCTCATGGTAAGTCGATGGGGTCCGAAAAACGCTGCCGACATCATGGACATTTGCAAATTAGCAAATTCCACCATTGTATGTCCTAGACGTTGAATGGGAAGACAACAATGTACGTACTGGTTGATTAATAGTCAAAAATAACACGAAAACCGTGGATGCCTCCTTATTCTGAGCGAAACGCTGAGATTCGCTGAGTTCTGGCGAGAAACATAACACGTTGACGACAACGCGCGTTTTTATTATACTTTTTGGCCGCGTGGGACACGCGCGCTTTCTTGAACGCCACAAGCGCGGTACTCATACAGTTCAGACCGTCCCACAAAGCGCTTTTTTGGAGATTGGATCGTAAAACCTGGTTTAGAGATCAATTGTGAGGTAAGTCAATTATTTACCATGGAAAAATCTGGGCTGGCCAACTCTCTTTGCACCAGGGCCAGGAATTTGTCTGTAACCAATTTTTTTCATAAAAAACGCAAATCGTGCTTTCTATATGATTCAGAATACGTCATCTTATATTTTTTCATACTTATCAATGTTGTAATTGTCTATATTTATTGGCAAAGAGTTAAACAGCAAACCAATCCAAAGTTGAGGAGCAAAGCAACTCATATAGTGCTCTTTCCACAGGAACGCTTTGCCGAACTAATGTGTACTGGCCTTTAAAATGAATAGGAGAAACTAAACAAAAAAAATCTAACACTAGGGAAAGATATGGATTTGTTCATCGTGATTCAGATACAATTCGCGCGGTCCCACGTGGCCCACAACGCGCGCATTAAATGTGTATCACGCTGTCGTCAATGTGTTATTAAGGTGGGAGAAACCACATGCGCGATTAAGGCGACACACCCCAGCGTGGGAGAGCAGACACTTGAGCAACTCTGTGCTTATGCACTCCAACCCTACCTCTTTCTAACGCGAAATGGTGTACAATTTCCATTCTACATTCACTACTTTTTTCCTCGCTCACAACTATGACGATGACTACTCGCAAAACGTGCCACTGAAGCATATTCTGATTCAATACCGCTAATTCGAAACATGTGGAGCTCTCTACCTGAAAGAGAAAAAGAACCGCACTGGAGAGGAAGCTGCGCAGCGAGAGCTGAAGTATTCAACATTTCTGCACAACTATGGAGACCAGAAGGGCAACAATGGTTCGAGTACCGCGAAAAAACACGCTAAGTGCGGTAAGATGGCCGACAGCGCTAGGCCACTGCAGGGTTCGAAACTATGAAGGAGGCCAATTTGGAATCGCCAAAGAGATTCTAGAGATCTACAAAGAGATTCGCACAACCTGTAAATTATTGATCCAGATCAGACATGACAAAACGAAAAATGCTTATCATTAACGCGGAAGCTACTATAAGATTAGATTCCGGAGTGGGGGTCGTTCAGTTGATAGTGTTCTGTTGCAGTGATAGCTGAAAATCCATTCACTAGATCTACTGAGGTATGATATTTCATCTCGCCATCTTGGTAAGTTGACTTGTGGTCATGGTAGCAATGTAGGGTATAAGGTGAAGACCGAATGAGGGCCCTTGACAGCGATGTACTGGGAGAAGGTAACCAAATGCCGAAGAAACCCCGGATTGCACTGAAATGCGTGGCGGAACTAATTAGCTGCGGTCGCTTTAATTTTCTATTTCGAACGGCAAATACATTTTGTTGCTTCATATAGATTGAGAAGTTGTCGAAATTGGCCCTGGCCAACTTTTCAGTATTGCTTATACTTTAAAGGCTCGACCTCGGTATGTTGGGGCGCCCATGGAAAGTCATTCGTTTTTGTCTCCCGTGATCGCTATACGGTCGGCACCTAAAGTCTTACGAGCGTGATGTCTTGCCACATGCCTAGCTGGCCTGCGCCCAAGAACATCTTCGACGGTTTCGCTCTGGAAACGTTAGGAAGTCCGTCAGGGTGCCATTACTGTTGTCTTACGAAGCAGGCAGTTCAGGACGCGGAACGCTTTCTGTGAACGGTATCTTTGCATGATCTAGGGGCTAAGGTTCAGGAAAAGGATAAATAAGGTTTATCTTCTCTGGCACTTCTGGGAATGCTGTAGTTGCTCGTCTTGCGCCTGGTGCCACGTTCTTTGGAGTGAGCGATGGTTTCTTCAACAACAGGAGCTTTCAAGATCAAAATCATCTGTAATTCGAGCTCTTAGCTTCTGCCAATGTGAGCCATAAACAATGCTGCGGCAAAAATTTTGGAAGGTGGTGCCTGTGCGGAGGCGCTTCCTTCCCCCTCGACCTGGCTCTTCACCAGGTCAAAGGCACCTTCTGTCCTAGCATTGTGGTCCAGGGGGATGGATCCGCGCCCCGCGCGGGCTTACAGGCGCTTGCCTATGCTCGCGGCGCTGCCACGCGGTATGCTAACGTTGCTGTGTCCAACCGGTAGGCCCTTACTGCCCCTACATTGTGTGCGCACTACGCTCACGTACTCTATGTTACCCTCTTACCTACGCTCTACCTCCGCGCCCTACCTAAGAATATCTGCTCCCCTAGCTGCAGACTAGGATGCCTCTAATATATAGCTAGAACCAACAGCCGGCATATTAACGTCTATGCTGAGAACTGTGAAGAAACCGTGATAAATAAAATGTTCGAGGAACGTTGTGGTCTTAACCACTATTGCTACATAACAATACACTAAATATTAAACTGATTTACCTCTATTATAACAACTACAGAAGGATAGCAAAGAAATAAAGAACCCTACGCTACACGGACGAACCCTGCCTCACTGCCTACGGGCCACGAGGAAACAGCCCACTAGGGCATCGGGAACATCCTCCCCCTCCGGCTGCCCGGAAGGTTCGGATGCACCTAAGCACCTAGTGGTTACCTGGGATAGTCGACGGCCAGTAGTAGTGCGGCTCCTCTGCGTGGTACGGCTCGATGGTGATGACTGCGACCAGCTGAGATAGGTAATACGTTGACGCTGGAACGGAGAGCGAGAAGGAGCGACCAGTCGGCACGGCTGCAGGACGTAGAAGTGACAGACAGGCCAGAGTCGACGCCGACTCTGCATCCCTAGCGGCTTCGCGAACATTCGACCGTTCCGCCAAGCGCGCCAGGACCGCCGCGCCCAACCATAAACGCGACCCTTCAAAGAGAGTCGTACGAAAGTCACGACAGAAGGTTCGCCATCACTGTATTGCTCACAAGGAGCCCGAAAGGCCGCAGTATCAACCGTATCAGCAAGAAAACTTTTTTTGCTAAAAGCTCCTCGAGGAGCTGAAAATGAAATGCTGTGCATGTGCACGCTTTTCAACTTGCAACGTCTTTTGCAGGAGCTGGATATTAACACATGCTGACAGTCGTGCTTGTTCTTGCTTGCTGTTGTACCACAGACGTTCTTTCAGACACGCTACTATCTGGTTCGTTAACATTCATCACTTTTAGTAAGTCATCTGCAAGAAATAAAATTTCATTTTTTGCTGCTCCTCTCCTTGTGACAAGTTGGCCGGCACACACTGCCGCGTGCATCATACGAGAAGTATGCCTTACAGAGTTTACCACCTACTAGACATCCCCCACTAGAAAGCTAGGTTTGGTGTTGCATTAGAGGAGAGGAGACCTGCTATGAACCATGTTGAAGCCTTCGAAAGCAAAAAAAAATAGAATAAAAGCAAAAAACGCAGCAGTATAAAACCTTCGCCTTGCAATATCGCGGTAGATTCACATCAATACATTACAAGTTACAATTTTTTTAAGATCGGAATCATCGCAGAGACCGCCGTGCCGGTTACCACTGGACTGGTGTGTGCATTGACGGACGTGCTCAATCTCCTATTGACCTTGTATTAGGTCTAACCTTTTAAAGTGATATCAGTTCTGACTTCTATACCGTTTCGAGTTTTTCCTTACCATTCTTCATGTTGTGTTCGTACTCTGTATTCTGTATGTACTCAGATATACTATTTAAGGGGACGCTGAGATTACTTACAATGGAGAATTACTGTTCACTAACTACGGTGCCCACGATCCCAAACCATTAACATATGTGGATGCTAAGGCACATGCAGGTAGTCACGCTATTTTGGGCGTCAAAAGCAGCTCTTTTAGCGATATGCGGCAACAATCACGTGAAAGAGCGCCCGTTCTTCATCTAACCAGGGAAGTCCGCCAACTCACCATGGACCTTTGAATGGAGACCTGGGTAGTTCAATATAACCTATTAGGTGGGGCGAAAAGTCCTGCGACACTTTGGTTGAATTGTTCTAAAAGCAGAGCAAAAAACTTCGAATGTCATCCCTGTTCTCTGGAGTTTCTGGAAATGGGTATATCGTGACTGGTGGAAGATTTTCAAAGCTTTGAAGTCCCTCAGAGATCGACGTACTTTTCGACCTATCCCATATTATGAGTTCCTGCAAGGCAGCTCCGGCGTAGTCGAGGGACCTGCGTTGTCCTCGGGAAGGATGCCATAGAGTCCTATTTGTATCAGCGCTTGAGAGCTGGAGCGGTATTGTGGGCTTCTTCATTCGTTTCTGCGCCACAAAAGTGGTGCAGTTGTTGCCTCTGCGGACCTGACTACCTGCTAACAAAGGGAGAGGAAAATCTCAACTGAACGCGGACGCTGCCTTTAAGGATATGAAACGATTTGTAAGAAGCCTCGATGAATTTCTCCCTCAAAATCTCCTAGGAAATTAGAAATAGCAACCGCAAAGTACCTGACAAACAAGTTGTAGATAATAGTGATGCATATGTTCATGAGTTATTGACGGTATTGGGAGACGAAAAAAAATAAAAAAGTAGGGTGGCCGGAAAACATTTCGCACAATCCAATAGTAGAATCTTTGATACCTCGAACAAAGGAAATTTCGGCCCAGCACATGGAGTGTAAGAGATGTTGCTCTTGCCGCCAGCGAATTCCTTTTTGACATGAACCCAGCAACTCACATCCTTTGAGCATCACAGTGTCACTTTGAATAGGGTTTGACCGTACAATGGTTAGTAAAACTTACAGTATTGCTATGCTTTTGCGTCAATATCAGTACCAAGCGAGGCGAGGGTAGAAGACTCGATAGGCCACCCGGGATCCTCCTGATCCGAATGCATGCATGGAAGTCGGCGTCACCTGCTATCGCACGCCTCTGCTCTGACGCGTGATAATGAATGTAGTTGAGCACTGAACACACTTTGGGCTAATGCCGTTTGGACACGTTAATTTTCGGCAGCGAGCTCATTTTTCGAAAGCTTAAATCACCAAATCCGCTGAACGATTGTTGTAGAGGTAATCTAACATCCTGAGTACGATTATGACATTCATACTGGGAGCTTGCGCTAGTGGAGAACACTACGATTATCTGCCCTCTGCTAAAGCTGAACCCAGAAGATAATCGTAGTGTCCTCCATCAGCGCCAGCGCCAAGAATGAATGTCATATTTGTGAACAGGATGTTAGATTACCCCTATATACAAGTTTTCAGCGGATTTGGTGATCTAGGCACTTTAAAAATGAGCTCGCAGCCAAAAGTGCGCGTCCAAACGGCATCAGCCAACACTGGGTAACAACTGAGTCTTCAGCTGTCAAAGGATTTGCGGATTGGAAGGACCGACCTTTCTTCACTGGTAAGCTGCTTTTTCTCGCATATATAAATTTATGAGGAAGTTTATTCTGTTTGCTTATAGAAAACAACTCAAAAACGAAATATCTTCTTCAACAATTGCATTTTCATTCTGATAGTGAGCACACTCATAATGGATTACATTACCCGCTAGAGGTGAGAACATTTGTAGGAGGACTTGAAGACGCTCCCTGCAATAAACTGAGTCTATAACCTCTTCCATCTGTCAGATGATCGGGCAGAGGGTGTAGAGGTTGCAGTGCATTCAACGCTTGGAAAATATCACGCGAATCACAGTAAACTTCGATTTTTGACCCAAGGAGGCAGATGCCGCCCTACCTTGCACGTGTCATCCTACTAGTGCCGTTGTGCTCTCGCGGGAGACGTGCAGCAGAATCGTCCGGGGCAGCGCCCGCGGCACGCGGCGCGTCGCGCGGCGAATGACTCAGCAGCTCACTTGCATGCATTTGCTAGCCGATAGCTTTGCGACTGGAGCAAATGATTTACTACAGCGTACATCCGCAACATTTAGCAGGTTTCATCAATGATTGAAAATCTAATGATGTTTTTCTTGATAGTAACACACAATTGTTTGGCGGGGAAGTGCCTTTGAGCTTGCAGCCCACTGCCTTCAAACTGCAGCTCAGTAAGTGTTGGAGTCGCGTTGTTGAGACTCGGTATGTCCGAGATCGCGGTAGGGAAAGGGGGGGGGGAGGTGAGAGTCTGCTGGCCTTCTTGTAGAGCGACCATGTAGAGAGAAAGCACTTCCCGCAGTTTCGACTTGACCATTGAGTGGAGCTGGATGAGGGTGAAAAAAGCATGTATGCTCGACCAAGCTGTGGGCTCTGATCCTTCCCTGGTTTGATTATCCATTTGATAGTCAGTCTAATTTAAGTTATGTCCCTGCTTCAATAATACGGGTACACTGTGTAGTACGTGATCACGGTTAATGAGCAACTGTTCGTTATCTGTGCTTCCAGATTTCCATTTCTCATTTCCTTCAATTCCCTTCTTCCCTTCCTTTCTCTTATTTACACATCATGCCATGCATACCATATATGTCTTTGCTCTTCAATTGTGCGCCCCTCTTCTAGTAATAAATTTCAGATTCACTTTGTACACTATCGAGAAGGTTTTGGTACAAACAAGACATATGTGCCCCAGCCGATTGCAGTAGTACATTTCTAAGTTGATCTTTAAAGAGCATTCGGTAGTTTATATTTTCTGTTTGTGGCAGGTAGCAGTACGATTTGTGGCGACTGATAAAGCACTTGACGGAATCGACAATCTCATCATTGCTGCAAGCGGTTCGAGTGCGGTATTCGATATTCGATAATAAAATACACAATATAAACATTTTTTAAACAATAGACGTGTCACTGAGAACACTTCCACTGTTTAATAAAACGCGCATTCCCACCCTGATTACGAGAGTTGAGTAGATACTTCCATTTAGATGGTAGCAAGTTACGTAACCTCACAAGGTGTCTCACGTTCGCCGCTCAAAAGCGAGCTGTATGTAGGCGAGACCCTGGTGATATGGGTAATGTTCCATCAACTTACTTGGCTCAGTGGTACGGTTTCTCCACAACCAGTCGTTTCCATTGCCTATCGTGAGAATGACGTGGTAAGGGAAAGATCACATCGTTGATACTGCTAGGGTATCAGCAAAGGAGAATTTATCTTGACCCACCCGCTTCCCGCCGTATGCTTCTGCAAACTTGTATT